>VYZV01026560.1:0-43311 GCA_013401275.1 Pandion haliaetus | reverse complement strand
TCAGGCATTGATTCAGTGCTGACACCAAGAGAGCATCTGAATAGTGGAGGAAATAAATGGGTGCCAGAGTATTCTGCCACTTCTTTTTGCAGTTGGTGCACTAACCAATGTGACTGACTCCTGGTGGGTGGGTGTTGGTCATCCCTTTTTGCCTGGATAAAATGTGTGTGCAGTGATGAGTGACTTTGGTTTGCCTTATTTAACATATGTAACTTTATTTTTTTAAGAAGGCAGCACAAAACATGCCTTGCATTTGAGGTGTTTGGAGGGTGTTGAGCCCAGCTTGGCATACAGGAGTGCAGGACTAGCTGAGAGCGTCTATGGGGAACTGGTATTTCTTGTTCTTGGGCCTATTATCAAGGCACACAGCTAGAATGTAAAACTAGTCATGTTAATACTGACTTTCATAGTGGTAAATATAGCAACTGAGCTGTAAGTACCTATTTTAAAAGTTCTTCTCCAATATTGAGTTCCCTCACTGCTGAGTGAGGGGCCTGACCTTTGGCTGATGATCACATTGCTCTGGGTATAACAGATGAGAGGAGGAATGACTGAACTGTCATGTGTTCATCAACAGCCATTCTGGCTTCCTCTGGTTGGGTTTCTTCTGGGTTTTGACAGTCTTTTGTGTGATGACAGACCTGCTAAGTATTTATTGTTGATGCTGGCTTTCTGCCTACTACTTGGCTTGCTTATCCTAGCAACTGAGGCAGGTGGGCCTGGTACATGAAGCTGAAAATAGTTGTGCCGCCTTTAAAAATAAAGAGATCTGAAAATAGGTTAAATGTAGTCCCCCTGCAGAGAAAGTTTTATGCCTTGCTTTGGGAAGAATTTGTGTGATTATATCCTTCAGGAAGGATCACAACATGGGAAATCTACTCATTTACAACTTTTATGATTTACCAGAGTTGACTAACACAAACATTGCTGCTGCCAGGTAGCATTGGATCATCTTGTCATTCTGGGTTCCTCAGATCCTGTTTAATACAGAATAGAGTGGTATGGCTGAATGATATGTTGAAACATAATGCATCAATTTAAACACCATGTGTCAGAGATTAAATTGCCCTAATGCATGTTGAAATGAAAGTATCATTATACACTTGGAGCTCTGCAGCAAGAGAACTCTGGTTAAAATACCCAGACTGCTGCTCATGCGTGAGTACTTACTGGAATGTGAATGTTGTTGCCTGGTTCTAGATGCTAAGAGGCTATCTATACCATACTTATTTTATAACAAATAATTTTAGAAAGCTGTATAAAAATTGATGTCTATCTGTATACCCCGGTGAGATGTGGGAGGCAATGAAAACACTCCCACAATCTGGAAATGGGCTGTGGGAGGTTTCAGGTTTCCCATTCCAGTGGAGTTCTGACTCCAGAAGTTGGGTCTAAAAGCCCAGCTGGCTGGCTGTCTTCCTCTCTTACTGAAACACGCAATCAAGAAGGCAATAAATACTCAGGTNGGTCTGATTCCGGATCCTGGCCTTGGATTATAGATTTCTGTCTAATTTAGTAAAGCAGGCTCTAAGCCAAGGTGTGGGTCGGGATGAAATGCTGACAAAGCACAGTGGACTTTGGGTTGGGGATCAACACAGAAAAGCAATGAATGCAGCAGTAGTGGAGAGGTGAATTTTGAAAGTGGGGTGTAAAAGAGGCTTTGTCCCTGATACTACGTTCACATGGTACTTCCCAAAATGCATGGTGTGTAATTAGTGCAGGGCTCAGAATGATGTACCAATGCAAGTATGTTCTTGACCACTGAAAAGCAGATGAGGCTTCTCCCTGTTCAGCAGAAGGAAATCTTAGCTGAGTTACTATGTGGCTGAGCAAGTCTGAAATTGGAGTTCAGTCTTGTGGCCTCCCTGTTAGCATGCTTAGGGCATTATCTCTCCTGTAGCATTTTAGTGTATTCAATGGCAACTGCGTTCTGTAGTTTTGAGCTTGTTGATAACACTTAATGAAATAGCCTGCAAGTAGTCTTGAGATCAGTGAAACAGCTTGATGAAGGACCATTCTTGGAAGGACGTCGCTTGGTTAACTGACCAGTAGTCATTGGAGATTCATCAGGTGATGCCTCCCCTTACCAGTAATGACTTCTGGTGCCCACAACTCTGTGTGAACTAATGTAGAAAATGTAGTGATGCTCCAGCTGCATCTTTTGTTGCCAGCACTAGCTCTTTGCCAGCAAGTGCTTTAGCAGGAGCTGGAGTATGAGCAGTGCTTCGACTTTATCCATGTTCTTATCAATATTTTGTTACCTGCATGGACCTGGGGGCTATTAAGTGCAACGACAGCCATTTCTTTTCCTTTTTTTCCCAAGGCAAGTGCTTGCTGCAGTGAATTTGGCACAGATTCCCCTGCCAGCTAAGACTTCTCATTGTGTACAGTACCTTGCTTAAAATGTTCCAGGCCAAACAGGATTTCCACAGATGTTTGGGGGTATCTTGGGTGAAAAGCATGCAGGATGAGATGCAGAACTGGTGTGATGTGCTTCTTCCTGTGTCTTCTGTCTTCTCTAGTACATAGACTGGATGTGGGTAGGAAATGATGCATGATGCAGATGGAGGAAGAGGAGAGAGAGGGAAACTTAGCGATGAACGAGTCAGAATATGTGCACCCTCTTTGTGTCTGCTGACATAGAGCACAGTTGTGGACGGATCGCATGGTTGTGTGTTTCAGATATGTCAACTGGATTTTGCGAACGTGCCAAGGGGGTTAACTCTGTGTATGGAAGTGCCTCAGCATCCTCTGCTGAAAACCTCAGTCCAGGGGATTGGGATACTGTGCATTTGTATTTGTCAACTTACTTCTGACTAAGTATTATCTGGGGTCGCTAAATTCAGTGTCTGTCTCTCTCCCCTTAGCTGAAGCTTGAAGATCGCTCTGTGGTCCCTCGAGATGTGGTCAGACATATGAGCTCCAGTGTAAGTGCTTTTTTCTTTGTCCCTTTTTGATTGTGATGCTGCTGCATGGATTTCTAAGACTTGCCAAATTGCCTGAATGGAACTGAACAGTAATGCTTTGAGCATGTTCTATTTTTAGTGTGTTTGATAGACCTAGCTGCATTCTTTGAAAATGAAATGCTGATAAGGCTGCCTCTCTACTGTTGCATATCTGCAAAGGTCTCTTGAGCAAGGGAGCCTGATAATGTCAGGCAATGAGACAAGAAGCTTGTCTATCCTGCCATCCTTTAAGTTTTAAATCAATCAATTCTGAGATGTGGGGAGTGTGGACCTTCTCCACTGGACCTAATGGGGAGGCTGGAGTTGAGGCAGATAGCATTACTGCTGCTTGCCTTTTGGTGTGCTATGGTAGAGAATTTGGAGGAAATTTTTTCAGGGAGACCTCTCAATCTACAGTGAGCACCATCTTGTCCAATTTCTCCAGAAATACAGCAAATCCCAATGCTGCTGAAGCATCTGGCACAGCTAGGTTGACAGAAAATAAACTGGCTCTTAATCAGCAGCCTATAATTGTTACCTTTACTCTTTCTGGATACTATTTTAAGTCCTAGTTGTTCTGTTCTAGTTGTATAGCATTTGTGCTTATCAGAGATGTGTGGATTTGTTTTTTGTGTAGGAAATACTGGGAACATTGTGCAGTATTGGTTATCAGATGCGATGTTGTCTCTTTTAGGAGCTTAGCTAGGTTGGCAATTTCTTGCTGTTGCTCACACCTAACCTTTAACCCTGAGCCATATGGCCTGCCATGTGCACGCCTGTATCTTCTCTTGACTTGCTTCCAGCAATGTGGCTACCAAGGTTGTGATGAAGCAGGCAGCTGGCCACTAACTGCTGCAGTTGCACCACATGGTGTGTAGCCTGGTGCAGGGATGGGGAAGCCATTCTCTGACCTGGGTGTTTTGTTTTTTCAAATAAAGCCTTTTTTTGTCAATTAAAAAGAAAAAGTAAACCCACCCCTTTTTCACAGAATGTTCCAAAGAGGAAAAAAAAGGGAGGAAAAACTTTAAGAGTAATTCAAAATCTGCTGAAACAAAATATTTCCTTAAGAAATGTAATTGTTGTTTGAAATGGAAATTTGGAGTCAGTATATCTTACTAAAATTGCAGCTTTATGAAAGTGTCTCAATCCAAAACAATGAACAGCTAGCAAATTAAAATATCAGCTGTTCATGACATTGTACCTGGCACAGGTGGACTCTGTAGTGTATCCTTCTTGCTCAGACAGATGCTTTGAGTCCTGCCTCTCAACTGTTTGTTCTCCAATGCTTCTTAGTCATTTTAAGCTTTCAGGACAGCAAGTTGCTCTTTTTTGGCAAACATGGATGTGCTGCTTTTGTTTGCAATTTCCGTACTGAAATTCCATTCCATATCTATATAAGGTGTCCCTGCCCATAGCAGGGGGGTTGGAACTAGATGATTTTTAAGGTCTCTTCCAACCCAAACCATTCTGAGTCTATCTGAGCAGAAATTGGCTTCTCTGGCTTGCTGCACATATATTGGTAGATACATTACCTGGCAGTTGTTTTGCATGCTCATTTATTGTCTGTTTGCATGTTTAAACACTGGCTTTTGCTTGACCATTTGTACTAGTGGCTGATAATTTTTTTAATTTATGGAATGGTGAGGGTATAACTCAATTTCTTTTCTCTGTTCAAAAGCATAGCAAATCTGAAGATGACTTATACTTCATCTTGCTCTCAAGTATGTTTTAAATGTCAGCGGTAAAAGAAACAATAAATCCCTTCTATCCCAAAGAAAACCTTCACTTGTTAATTAGATATATTCCAGAAATTACAAAAGCATTTAAAATAGAAAATCTGCAAGTGTCAGCCTGCCAAGTTCAGGAAGTGGGATGGTTGCCCTGCACCCATTGGCCTGGCAAATGCACAATGTGGAACTTATTCTGTATTCACCACACTCTCTCGGGCTTGTTTTTAACCTTGAGCGGGAAGCACTTGAAATCCTCTGTTCCTCAAGAGAAGAGAGCTGACTCAAATTCCTATGCTTCTCATCGAGCACTGTGTGTGGAAAGACTGCTTCAGGGGGGTAATGCATAAAATGAGATAATTTTCTCTGAATGCAGTTGGGCCTCTAAGTCTAATCCAGCTGGATGAGAAGTGGTGAAAGTAGCAGAGTTCATTTTTCCAGGTGATATGCTAATTTGGGAAAAAGATTAGAAGTAGGTCTGTAATCTGTCAGACACCTGGGTTTTGTTGCTTCAAAGGGTGCTGGGCTATGCTGTCCCTTTTAAATAAAGGAATAAGAGGATGGTGTAAAGATCCCTTTATTAGAAAAGAGAGTGAGGGAAAGAGTAGAAGGATGGGAGGTGGAAGATACGGCATTGAAGCCTATGCTTGCTGAGCTGCTGTTTCCCAGATGGGAGTTTGCTGGTCTGCCTGAAAGCCTTGTCTCTGATGGGGAAGGAAGAGAGTCACTTCTCCATCCATTCAATACTTAAATATTCAGTATCTCCAGCACGGTGCATGCTGTCAGGGTACCTGAGGAAGCAGGAAGAAAGTCTAGGGAGTGCACTTAATTCTGGTGGGAGTGGGGCTTGAACCCATCAATTCTAACAAAGATCAGTCACCTCCCTTTTCCAGTTCTGCTGTTGGAGTTGATGGAAATTGATTTTTGTAACAGAACTGTGAAATGTCTGCTCACTTCATTTGGCCCCTCTTTTAATGGGAGCTTCTAGTGAACAGGACAGGACAGTTGTATTCAGGCAGGCTGGTGGGGAGCCATGCTCTGGCTGTACACCTTCCCTGGAAGACAAGAGACAAGTTGGCAACTTCTTGCTCTGGGGCTGCATTGCTGAGCACTGCTATAATCTCATGGAGTGATTCAGCAGAACCCCTCAGCCTGCAAATCTGCCTCCCCTGTCACAGGCTAATGTTTCATGTGACAGTGAAATAAATAAACTCATAATAAACAAAGGTTCAGTGGCAGGTGAGGGAGGAGAGCTGTGACTCAACAGCCCTGTAGCTTCTGGGGCTGCTCACAACATTGAGCCCTGCTTTCTTAACCACAGACAGTGCTCTGTGCTTGCTCAAGCATTTTGTGACTGGAAAGAGAAGAGCTGAACTAAACCTGGTGCTCTTGCCCATGACTAATAGCACCCAACTGTGTTAGATGGGAGTCAGGCTTGTAGGGTGGTGTAGGCACCTTCTCCATAGGGAAACTGTCACTTAGAGAATGGGCAGAGGGTGTTGCTGTGTGTCAGCCATCCCAGTCCTGGTTTTTATTATTACTTGTTATTCTTTCACCATCAACAAAAGAAGGGGTTTAGGCCCAGAGGCAAGATGATCCACATAAACCACAGGTGTTGGATTGTGTCATCTCAGAGCTGCTGTTGGCTACTGACAAAGGAAAAATTAATTCTGAAATGCTCAATGTAGGGCAAGGAATTTGTTTCTTGAGGGTTTTTTAGTTCTGGCTACTAAGCAATCTAAAACATGGGGCCTGAACTGCAAGGCATGGGCAGAAGGTGGACTGGGCATACTTTTAATTTACCTTGATCTGGAGGAAAAGCAGGGTAGGTGGCTGTGCTCTAGCCTGCAGAAGCTGTGGGTTTATTGAGCAGGTGCCACTTCTGAGCAGGCCTTGCTCATCCTACAGCTCAAATCATGCTGGCAGCAGCTGTTGTGAATCTGACGTAGTTCTGGCAAACCCTTTTCAGGTGAGAGTTACAGTACAGCTCTGCTGGGCTCTTTCTTGGCAGCCTGTGCAGGCTGCAAGCTGTGCCAGGCTTTGCTGTCTGTCATGATGGAGTTATAGCTGGGAAAGGCTCCCTTTGCTTCCCAGCCTTTCTAGAAAGAAAAGTGAGTGATATGTGGAGCAGCTGGAGGGAAAGAACCCCTACTGCTTTGTGCTCTGCCAGCCTGGCTCTCCAAGCCCTCCTGGCTGTGCTGGCACAGCTAGGCATGGGTGATGTGTGGGGCAGGACACATTCTCCTCATCGCCACCTCCTTGGGAGCCAGGGGGCTGCGGAGCGCAGGGTTGTATCATGTGAGGAAGAGGACTTGCAGCAGGCAGGTGGAAAGCAAGCCAGCCAAATGGGCTGAGCAATCTGTCCAGGAATTATCCTGGACTGTAGGGTGTCTTTGCTCTGCCTACCAGTCCCCAAGATGAGACTGGATGAGTTGAGCACCAGCAAACTCCTGAATTCCCAAAAGGGCTGCCCAGGGCTCTGAGTGAAAGCCTTGAATAAATATTTAATGTGGTCAAAAGAACAGCATGTTTGTAAGTGGACTGAGCAAACAAATCCACTTCTCACAGGGTATAAGACCTTTGAGTGTTATGCTCAAGTCCTGTTGGAGACCTTGATGTTTGAGATAAGGACAGCTTCAGAAGTTGCTGATACCAGGGCATTTGTCATGCTGGCCCTCAGTTAGCTTTTATAATGGACTTGTGGTCTTTAATAAAGAGTATCAATTGTTCCAGCTGTCAGGAGGCCAGGGCAGCTGCCGCATTTGACAGTGTTTGGGTTAGCAGCCCTTCCTTGCAGGCCTCCACCATATGTGTGAGCAACGTGTGTATTGTGTGCTCCCTGCCAAATTATCCCCAGAAGGCTCTTGACAGCATGCGTTATTTTCTTGGACAAAAAAAATTAAAACTTTGCTAAAAAGTGAAGGAGATAATGACAACCATCTTATAATTGGACGAATGGTAAATTATCTGGCTCGAAACCTTGAAATCTGGCTAAAGGTGCCAGGTATCAAACTTTACATGAGAAGTCACAGATAGCTTTAAAGAATTTCTCTTTTTTTTCTGGTGTTCATGATCTTCCCCTACCTTTGGTGACTCAGGGCAGTACCTGCAGGATGGTCCTATGGAGTTGCAGAGATCTGTTCAGTTGAATAGACCAAGGAACCAGGCAGATTTTAAAGCAAATAAATACTAATCATCTGACATAGCATTGGCTTATTTGACCAGATGCAGGAGTCTCTGGGCTGCTGCTTTAGCAGCCATTGCCAATTTTAGCTGGGAAGAAAACACTACAGGTCTTTAATAGTGATCTCATCTTCTGAGTTGTGCCAGGGTCATGTGACATGCCCCTTCAGAACTAGGGCCTGAAGGGTAAGAGGGGGTTTAGTCTTGAAAGTTTACCTGTCTCTGCACTTCCAATTTGTACAAAGAGTACATATATGTGTATGTAGGACCTTCCCTAGGTGACAAACCCTTTTTCTCTTTTGTGTTTTCAGGACAGCCAGTGTGGAACTGTAATTGATGTCAACATAGAGTGTGCTGTGAAGCTGGTAGGAACCAACTGCATCCTCTACCCTGTCAACAGCAAAGATCTGCAACATATCTGGGTGAGAATGCAGCCAAAATACACGCGGGAGCCAGGGCTTAGTGGTTTGGAGGGATGCTTCTGTATTTCAAGTAATACATGCAAGGGAAGCATCCATATTGTGCAAGATGCATCTGCAGTTTGGTTTTATTTTAAACTTACTGCAAGCATCCTCCCTGGAAGAAGATGATGCAGCATCACCTCATCTCCCCATCTGTTCTGTGTTTCTGATCATATTGCTGAGGCCAAATTGACTTGAAGAGCTAGGTTGACATTACATTGAGTGAGAATTTCTGCATTGAGATGGGCTGGTGTGACAACCTGATTGGGGCAGCCCCATGGCAGTGGCACAGAGCTTTCGAGCTGCAATATCATTACTATTTAAACAGGCTATAAAAATGCTGAGATGAGTTGAGTATCTTTCTGTTGAGCTGGAACAGTCTGAAACATATCTGGTTCTCCCTCTTGAGTGGGTGGGAGATTTCCAGAGACCAGGTGGGATAGGATTTCATCATTCTTTTTCCTTTGAGAAAAAGACAATTTGGGAGTGAAGAGCAGGAGTGTCACAGCCCATCTCAAGAAACAGCCTGTGGAAAGGCAGTGGGACACAAGCTTCTCTGGGATGGAAGATTAGTCTCAGTGTTAAAGAATAATTGTTAATATTAACTGAAGGCAAGTGTAAGTATGCCTCTACTTTGCAGAGCACCTATTGAACAGAACAGGACACTTGACTTAAACTTAAGATCCAAGTAAAAAAAATCCCAAAGAAAGCCTGAGCTGTTTAACTGGAGAATCCAGGCTATGAGCTGACAGTCAGCCAAACTCTTTGATGTACCTTGATTCCAGTTTACAGTGAGATCTGTAGTTGCTGTCTAAGTCCCTCTGAGATTGCTATCTAGTCTGCATTGTGTGGGTACTTACTTGATGGTTCAAAGTACAAGGATTGATATTTATATGGTTTTGTTTCCTGTTTTCTTCATAGCCTTTCATGTATGGTGACTACATAGCCTATGACTGCTGGCTGGGCAAGGTCTATGATTTGAAGAACCAGGTCATCCTCAAGCTTTCCAATGGAGCCAGGTACTTCTTTTTTCTGTTAAACACTGTCCCCCTTGGCTTTCACAATCCTGATCTATTTTAGGAGAACTAGAAACAGGCTGGGCTTCATTCACATACTGATAAGTTATCTGCTTGCATTATCTTCAGGTGTAGACTAAGAATACATCTTTCTCTGAAAACATTTTGATTCATTGGTCACCCTCTGGAAAAGCTGTTGGCCGAAAGGTGGCAATTTTCTTCAATCCCAGCAGATCAGTACTGCAGAACTAANAATGAGGTAACTGTTTTCAAAATCTCTTCCTAATGAATCATTTTAAATCCCACCAGAACTCACTCTAGAAATGAAACTATTACTGAAGCAAGTATACACAAATTGCCTTTAGGTTCCAGCATCGGTGTGAGTAACAAATGGGACCTTTGCAGCAGGCCAATCTTGTNATGGAAAAGTAGCTATTTAAGATGGAATGCTATTCTAGACCTTTTCTTGGTAGGAGAGCATAACTTCACTGAGATGCAGGGAGGATTCTTACCTTAAAAAAAGGTCTGTGAAAGTGTAGAAACTTGCAGGTTAGTATTTTTTATCAAAGATAAAAAAGCAGCCCAAGATTGAACAGCTTTTCTTTTACACTGTTATTTGCAACTGTATTGGGAATGTTTTTTCAATGAAGGTGTAATCCAAAGTCATCTCTCTAGGGAGATTTAACCAGAGATACTGAAAGAAATATCTGCTTAACTTCTGCAAAGCCAGCAGAAGGATCTGAATTCTGTTCCTTGTGCATGTCAGACAGTTACTTGTGAGCTAAACCCCTATGAATTCACTACATTCAGTCTTACTGAGGCCTGTCTTGTCCAACAAACTTTTTTTATTGATGCAAGGGAAGGAAGGAACCAGTGGAGGGCCAAGAGGCTTATGGGCCTGGCAGCTGGGGAATAAGCCATCTGTCTTGTAAATTGAGTGTTGACATTGATGTTTAAAAAAAAAAACAAACCCACAATCCTGCAGCCAGCTCTGAGTCTAAGAGAAACGAGTAATGCGAGACCTAAAACAGATGATTGGTGGATGCATCTGTGATTCCGATTGTTTTAGTGTTCTGTTAACCCAGGCTGGAAGGCTGTTACGCGTATGTTAAACTGGGAGTGAAAAACAGCTATGCTTCTCTATCTGTATCGCCTGCAGTTACTGGTGCAATATAAAACCTTGCTTGGTATCTGTTACCAGCTCATGCATAGCTATGTAAAATGAGGTAACTGTTTTCAAAATCTCTTCCTAATGAATCATTTGAAATCCCACCAGAACTCACTCTAGAAATGAAACTATTACTGAAGCAAGTATACACAAATTGCCTTTAGGTTCCAGCATCGGTGTGAGTAACAAATGNGACCTTTGCAGCAGGCCAATCTTGTCCAGCACCCTGCATATTACTTTTTTTTTTACATGCTGGATACCTTTAGGATACCAGGCAGTGCTTTTGTAGCTTGTCTATGACCAGTTTTGCTCTGGACCATAAAGGCTTAGTGATACACTGCTGGGCATATGGACAGACCCCCTCAGGCAGTGTCAGTTAATTTGGTGCTGTTTGCTCTTGAGGTGGATGGCTCTGGAAATACAGCTGTGTCTCTTGTCTGTTTTCCAGGTGTTCTATGAGCACAGAAGATGGAGCCAAGCTGTATGACGTTTGTCCTCATGTCAGTGACTCGGTGAGCTTCTGGTTCTCCTGAGAGTCTTTTTGATCAACTTCATCTTGTAAGCTTTTTGTGGAGGAGGGAGGGAGAAGGCAAAACTATAGGCACTTACTAATCCTAAAAATTAAACAATGCATCACAGCTGAAAAACACTTCACTAGATCTTCACTTGAAGTAAGTGTAACAGGATGTAGCTTATAGGTAATATAAATGAGCAAGTTTTGAGGAGGTATTACAATTAATATATCCAACTGCTTTCTTTGCAAACAACTCGCATAACATGCAGTCAGATGGCCGATGTCAAGGCAGTTCACTGCCTGCTCATTATATCTGTACATGCTTGAAAAGGCTCTTACTCTATTTAATGCTTTCAAAATTGTTCCCCTTCTGGAAAAGGGCATATTGTTTAAAAGGTGTTCTGCTAGAAGCATGTTTCCAGATTACATAAAATACCGTCTCTCTTGTTATTGTAGTCCATCACATTCCCTGAATGGAGACCTGCCACCATACTGGCATTTTCCAAATCATGTGGTGAGGAGGATTTTGCTAGCTTTTGGGTAAAACAGTTTCCTGTGTGATGATGGAATCTAACCTCTCTCACTTTCAAAGGCTGACGACGGCTTGCTTGTTCTTCCAAACAGCATCAGTAGGGCCTTGCTGCACTCCTGGCAGCGGTATTGGGAGTTAACTGAGAATGGCATGTAATTCTTGGGAACTAGCAATGTAGTCAGCTCTTATCCTTCCCAGCCTTCAAAGCAAAGGTCCCTTTGATCTAAAACTGCAATTCTGTTTAAATTTGATGCCTGTTTCTTGAAGAGCAAATGGAGTATCTGTTTAATAGGATGAGCTGCTGTGCTTTTCTTGTGCTGTACAGAAAAGGAGTGGTCTGTTGCTAGATGTTCTCCAGTATCTTAGTCTCTGCTACTTTGGGTTGTGCAGTATGTTTTCCGCTTGCTAAATGGATGTTGTAGCAGCATCCAGCTTCTGGTTACCCAGTTTTGAGATATCTTGTTTTGAGTCAGGCTGCCTTCAAAGCGTACATAGTCCTCTGGAGACTTGCGGTTTGGTCTGAAACATGAGTTGTCGCCAGTGTTACTCTTGATCCCTTACTCAGAATTGCTGTGTGTTACTTACCTGACTTAGATCTTGTCGCACTGCTCTTATCCTTTCTGACAAATTACAAGACTTGATACAGTTTTGTGCTCAGTATTTTAGCTACCATAAACTGCTCTGTCCACCCCCACATTCTGAATTTTTGGCTCATCAAGTCACTCTAAATATCAGTGGGAAAGGAGAGCAATTGTTGTGTTTACAGTCCTGTTTTGTTTTCAAAGAACTATCATATTAACTAATCCACCTAAGACAGGAATAATACTTACAACTTAATTTGATGAGAAGAGTGAAGGCAGGCATCATCTGGCTCTGAAATCTGTAGGTGCTTGAATTAGAGCATGGAAGAGAGATGGACCAGGACTCAGCCCACCTTGGCTACTTTGTTACTGAGAACATTTGTGTGGAAATACGCTTTTTTTTTTTCTTGCAAGTACCTTTGCTTTTCCCCTACTGAGTCATAGTCCTGTTCGTATGTGTGACAGAGCAGGTTGCTATAGGAACTGCTGGGCTGACTTGAGGAGAGGAATGAGCTTCAGGAGATGGGCAACTTACAGACTTTACCTTTATGGTTAATCTTACTGCTCACGAATGAGAGAAAAGAAATGCTGGAATCTTAAACCTGAAGAGTCCTTTATGCTGTTTTTTCCCCCACAGGGTCTCTTCTTTGATGATTCATATGGATTTTATCCTGGGCAAGTCCTCATCGGGCCTTCTAAAGTCTTCTCCAGTGTGCAGTGGCTCTCAGGTGTGAAGCCTGTTCTGAGCACAAAGAGCAAATTCAGAGTGGTGGTGGAAGAGGTAAGGACTGACAAGCTGACACACGGCCACCTTCTGCACAGAACAGTCCCTGGCTGGCGTTTTGGAACAGAGTCAGCTTGCCATGGTAACCTTCCAAGAGCAAATGCACTGTGGCTCTGTTCTTCTGAGGTGACAAATTTCTCATTGTGGACTGACAGGACTTTAGAGCATCGTTTGGCTTTACCTCCCAAGGGTCAATACCAGCACCCTGTAAGGTGATCGTATGCCAATACACTTAGAGGCCAGTACTGCTGATCATTAGGGTAGTAGAAGCACCTCTTCTATTGAAACTTAACGTTGCATGTTATCCAAAAAGGGAGAAATGTTGCCGACTTTGCTTGAAAGAAGGAGCAGATCCAAGTCCATTAGCATGTCTCTTTGTGACATTGGACTGCTGATTTGTATGTACTATAGCTTCCTTCACAAGCCAGACATCGTCTTTCTTGAAGTTAAAAACTGTTGAAGCTCTCAGTGTTGCCAAGAGCCATGCTATAGGAGCACTGCAGTGGTCCTGGATGTGGTGAAACTGCACTTGGCCATCTTAATTGATAAAAGCAGGTTTGCCACTTTCCTGTGTGTAAATGTTCAGATCCTAGACACTGGTCTAGGAAAGCCTCTGAAAAATTAAATTCCTTTCCCTCTCTTGCATTTTAGGTACAGGTGGTAGAACTAAAGGTTACATGGATCACTAAAAGCTTCTGTCCTGGAGGTACTGACAGTGTGAGCCCTCCTCCTTCTGTAATCAGCCAGGAGAACCTGTCCAGGTGAGATTAGTTGAAAACCCCTTTTCAGTCCCAGCACCCAGGGCCTGCACAGACTATGGGTGACATGCCTACCAACTGATTAGACACAACACTGCTGTTTCCAGTGGGTTTTTCGCCTTGTTGTATGCCTGTACGTTCCAGAGCTTCAAAAATGTTGGAGGATAGCTTCTAAATGAGTTTAGCAGACACTTCAGTTACCAATATAGGGGCTAGCATCCCACCAATCTTCTCCAAGTACTCTCCAGCTGACAAGTGCAGAGGAAAGTGGTGTCTGGCAACAGCTCACTTCTTCCTGTGTCCTTCCACTTGTGTGTGTGCAGTAGGCAGCTAAGGTGTCTTGCTCTGGACCTAGTCTGGTGCTGAGGGAGCATCTGGTGCCCTCTGCAGGTCGCAGCTGCGAAAGTGGGCTGGACAAAACTCAAAGAAAAGTCAGATGAGTAATAGCACAATGCAGTGTAGTTCCTGCCAGGAGCTCATAAGGAAGCTGGAGGAGAGGAGCTCTGGGATGACAGCAGAAAAAAACAATGCCAACTTCAAATGTCTCTTGGCACCATCCCTGGGAGGGGGAGCTAGAGGGAGAGGAGTGACTGGTGTTCCAGCCAAACCCTTTGTATCCCCACCCAGTCCCTGGTGAGATTCCCACTCCTCCTTTAGAATTGTGTGCCTGGAAAAGATTTGGTGTGGTGTTAGCTTCTGCCACCCCAGATGTGCAGTTGGCATGAGGTCATGCCAGCCTTGTGAAGACCCTGGTCACTGCTAGGTTCTGTTACTGCTTTTTCACTTTGCTCATGGCTGTCCTCCTGTTCTACCAGGGTAAAGCGTCTGGGGTGCTTTGACCATGCCCAAAGGCAGCTTGGGGAAAGGTGCCTCTATGTGTTCCCAGACAAAGTGGAACCTGCAAAAATTACCTGTGAATGTCCTGAGAGGAACTGTGTCCTGGGTGAAGGATCAGTTGCCAAAAAGGTGAGTTGAGGGGTTGAGGGAGGCATTGACTTCTCTAAGCGTTTCTGGTCACTGTGGCTTTTAAAGCAGAAATCTTTGTGGTAGTCATGTGGTCTGAAATGTGACTCCTGAAGTGGTTGTTGTGAAGAGTAATGGCTTGTTCTTGCCAGCAGCGAAGTCACCTTGTACAGCAGTCTGACTGCGCTGGGTGAAGCATGCAGCTAATGCCACAAGAGAACACAAACAGGACCTTGAACATAGAGGTGTTACCTTGCAGGGGTCAAGCTGTGTCAGAGCTGGTGTGCTCTGACAACCGGGGCTGTTAGACACATGTCATTTTCATTAGCATGACCTCAGGTTTCTCATGGAGCTGAACTGTTCAGTTAAATCCTTGCTACAGTGAGACAAGAAAGAAGTCTTTGCTTCCTAGGCCAAATGAGTCATGCTATGGTTTCTACATGCTGGCTGTAGAGCAGCAGTGTTCCTAGAATAACAGGATATCATCAGTGTGGATGGTGACTTCCCTGCATAGCTGTGTCTGTTACATAGATTAACTTGTGCAGCTTCTTGTAACCTTCCATAAGAAAAAGTTCAGAACATGCTTAAAATAGCATTAAGGAGCAAAGTTCGCTTTCCTTGGACTGCTCCTGAGTAGAGCACTGGTGAGATGCTGGTTTGCAGAATATTCTGGTGCAGGTGAAATGCACAGAGGCCCATGGGATGCTGTTTTCCTCTGTGTACAAAGCTAACCATTCCCCACGTTGGCTGGCAGCTTGCTGAGTGTGCAGGCTATTGTCTGACCCAGGTCTGCTTTGCATAGGTGAGGCGGCTGCTGAAGAAGCAGATAGTGAAGATCATGTCATGTTCCCCGGAGTCTCAGGGTACCAGTGAAGCCCCTGACAAAGAGTCTGCTGCAGCTGTTGACCAAAAACCAGAAGAGCATAAACCTGGATCAAAGTGTGAGCTGGATGACTCTTCAAACAGTGCACCAAGTCCTGGGGAGAGAAAGGAGGAGCAGCCTGAAGAAACAGGGAAGGAGAAAGGGGGAGCAGCAGCACGACAGCAGCAGCCTCCCTTTCTGCTGAAAGACGAAGGGTCGTCCGACTACCGGCTTCAGTCCATGGAGCAAGATGCTGACGATGAGGCAGCTGATGACACTGATGACACTAGCTCTGTCACCTCTTCTGCTAGCTCCACTGCCTCATCTCAGAGTGGCAGTGGCACTGGCCGCAAGAAGAGCATCCCCCTTTCCATCAAAAACTTGAAGCGGAAGCACAAGAAGAAGAAGACCAAGATTTCGCGAGAATTTAAGCCAGGAGACAGGTGAGTTGGATTTCCAAACCCAGGTATACTTGCCAAAATCTCCCTTATCGAAGTTCTCAGATGTAAACCACCTCCTCAGCTTGGGTGGAGGATGATGGTGTGCCTCATCTTAGGACACTGCTTGGTAGTAACCACAGTGATTATCTTGTCATGACTGTGCAGTGGCCTTTGTGAAATCAGTTTGGTGTCAGTCCAGCTTCTGATGAAACTGGGGCCACGTGATGTAACACTGATGCTATTCTATTTCAGCTATGCCTCAGGGCATCGACAGAGTATCTGTGCTGCGCTAGACTCTGTATGCAGAGAAAGAGACAGGTGAATAAAGATCATACAGCTTAAATGACACTAATTGGTTGCCCCATTGGCAGCTTCTGCAGAGAGGCCGAGGATAGACCATGCTAGTGGGAATGGACAGCTTATCCTCAGAGAGCTGTCTCCAGATCAGCATGGAGGTCTGTGCTGGCAGGGGTTCATGCTGCAGTGGTCTCTGTTATCCTTACTCTGCTCTGGAGAGAGATCTGCAACTTTTGCCAGCAGTATACTTTTTATTGGCTTTTAAATGAACAAAGTGCACTCCCTGAGAGCCTTGGAGGAATTGATTTCAGTAGCTTGGGGGAGGGAGAATTGCATGTATCTGCCCATTTCTAGATAAAACTGGATCTCAGCAGCTTTTACCTAACTTGAGAATGTTTAAAGTGTTTTCAGGGGATGCAAAGATATCTGACCACTGGCTAGCCTGTCTTGCTGGCTTCCCTGGGCTACTTAGCTCTATATAGATCCTGCATCAGAAATGAACTAGTGTAGATAATATGTGAGAATCCTCCCAGAAAAGTGACTTTATCAGGATTCAAGGGATCCAGTAGTGGGAGAAGGACATGAACTTCATTCACATTTTGTTTGTATATTTTTAGCTTTGCCTGTATGCAAGGATAGTTGTTGCTTTAGTCCTTGTGGGTTTTGGATAAATTGGGTTTGAAGGTCACAAACATGAGCAGAGCTGTATTTGAGTGAAAGAAAAAAAAGGGGGAGTGCATGATAGAGTGCCTGGGAACTGATTCTTAGTTTACTTTTCACTTCTTGCTCTCCTGCTGAGTGCCTCTACTTCATAAAGACTTTGCTAAGGAGAGCTTAGCTAGTAAACCTGGTAGCTTTCCGCAGCGTACAGGCAGGTGGGAGAAATCCCTGCGACAACACAGAGATTCCTGTGCTGGATCTGGTGGGGAGCTGTGTACAAGGAAACGCAGAGATCAGATATTGGAACACTTTGCAGAGATGACCATGTCACAGAGAATAAGAAATACAGGTTTTTAAGCACAGATTATGAAACCCCAGCTAGTACTTTAAAGGATGTATGTGGCAGCTGGTCACAGCTCAGTATGAGGGGTCTTCACTGGTTGAATATTCACATGAAGCTGGTGAGACCATCAGTAGGTGTGCTGCCAAGCACTGCTGAGAAATGCAAAGTGGATGGGCTTGCTGCAGTTAGTCACCAGATCTGATGTGTCAGCTCATGGGCATCTCTGACTGCAGGGGGCCAACTCAGCATGTGGCTTTACGAGCACTTAGTGACCTGCTGCAGCTCTCCGAGCAGCACGTGGACCTCTGGTTATTTTTCTAGTGAGGATATACAGGGATTTTTATTAATGTCAAGTTGTGATTTTTGTTTGTGAAGCTGCATAAAATGTGCTGCAGACAGGACTCTATCGTTTCCTTGGGTGGCCTGCCTTTCCGCTCTCCCATCCTCAGCTGCACATGTCCCCACTTCCCCCAAGGAACCATCTGTTGGCATGCCACCCACCACAGTTGACCTGTTACAGAGTTCCTTCTCTGATAATTTCTGCTGTTGAGTGCTGGTGCTACTAAAAGCTTCATACTATTTCTACTTAAAAATATTTCTCTGACATTCATAAAAACAGTGCTGGAAGAAAATGGTTGTATTTGTCTATTGTATCTTCTTTATGGTTTGACTTGAAACCAACACAAATGCAGCACTTGTGTTATGTCTGGAAGGCCTGGCCAGCAAAATAAAGACAAAATTTAAAATCAGCATGGGATTCAATTTGTTCTGTGCTGTAGGAGACATGAAAATGGTAGAGAGCTCATTAGAAGAGCCTGTCCAGCTAGAGTGCAGCTCTGTTCCTCCTGCCCCCAAGCAACTTGCCTCTTGAAGCAACTCTGTCAAGCTCCACAGCAGAGTACCAGCATGTGGTCCATTGTTGCATGTTTGGGTTTCATTTTTGAGCTGCAGACATACATGTATGTGTTTGAACAGCTGGGAAGGAGACTTGTCTCCTTTAAACAAAATCCTTTTGCTTTACCCACATTCAGTGTGTTGCCTCTTTTTTTTTTTTTTCTTCTTCTTCTTTCTGGAAGGGCTGAGATGGATGCTGCTTTATCTTTCCTTTCCAGTCCCATGCTCCTAGCTTCAAAGACTCCTCAGAGCTGCCAGGCTAGAAGGTGCTTCAGTGGAGAAGATCTTAAGTTTCAAAGTATTTGAAGTTCCTGTCGTGCCTCTGCCAGGGGTAGAAAGTGGGTGCTAGTAGATGTTAATTTGCTCCAGTAGGAATAAAAGTGAGCTCAGCATCAGCTCACTGGAAAGTAAGTCCTCCTGCAATATAGACTTGTAGCAATGTAACATCTGCAGTGATTGAGAACCCGTCAAAACAAAGCCTGCTGTGTAGCTGCTTCCACTGGGACTAGATGGGGTTTCCTGACTTGCTTCTCAGCCTGCTGATATGTGTACCTTTGTGTTGATGAGATCCATCTCGATTCCTGATGTTTGCAGCATCATGTTCTGGTTGTGCTCATGCGTGTTCCCTCTGGTAACTCATTGCCTGCCTTTCTGTGTTCCCAGGGTTGCTGTAGAAGTGGTGACCACCATGACTTCAGCTGATGTGATGTGGCAGGATGGCACCGTAGAGACAAACATTCGCTCCAATGAGCTGATTCCAGTCCATCATCTGGACAACAACGAGTTCTGCCCTGGGGATTTTGTGGTGGACAAAAGAGGTATTGGGTGTCAAAACAGTGCTCTCCTGAGGGAACAAGCATGCTCTTAATTGCAAAGTATTCTTCAATCTGGATCTCCTAATGTACATTGTAGCCCTTTTTACAGTGGCTGTTAGTAATACTTGAGGTAGGCACAAGAGCCTAACGAGACAGTGATTCAGCTGACTTAACATGAATGTCAGCAGGGAACCATTATTTAAATACCAAAGTTGAACTATGACAACAGGCAAGGTGTGGAAGGAATAACTGCTGAGGAGCAAAGCAAGGATTCCCAGTATTTCTGTAGAGTAGAGGTGGCCCACCTTCTCCTTGAAAGTGTGAATGGCTCTGAGCCCTCTTGCAGAATGAGGGGAGAAATGAACAGCTCACCTCAGGCTGCTTTCTCTGTATGGCTTTTCTATCATGACCCTCCATTTATGTTCTTGGAGGGTTTTGGGATCCAGAGGCATCTTCTTGCATCCCTTTTCTTCACCAAACCACTTGGTGATGCTAGTGAGGGTCACAGTACAAGTTCAAGGAGACTTAGAGCTTTTGGATATGAAATATTGATGGCACGCCATCTGGCTCTCAGGTCCTCTTCTTTTCTAGGAGGGGTAGATCCTCAGCAGTGGGGAGCACAAGGTATTGTCAGGTTGGGAAGAGGGAAAGCTGGCTTAGCAAAAAAGATGACAGTTTTGCATGGCCATTTCTGATGAGTAAGAGTCTGACTGGTCCTGTGGGTTAGGTGTAGTTTGTGGAAACTAAAGTTATCCATTAGCTCCAGCTCTACCATTCTAGTTTGGCCTCTGGGAATCTGTATTCCTCTGTGAAACAGACTCTCCAAGCAGTCTGGGATGCCCACAGTTCCTTGTATCCCCCTGCTAAGGATGCCAGGAGGTGGATCCTTGTCAGTAAGATAAATATGAAAGATATCTGGATACCAATGTGCTGGGTAACAGCCCAGGCCTAGAGAGGTGGTCCAGGCCCAGCTTTGATGCTGTTAGATCCCTGATGCGTGTATACGCATATGTATGCCTGTCTGCATCCTGCCTGCCTTCTGCCTTTGTTATCCAGTCCATTTTTCCAGAGGAGCAAAACTGTTGTGGGTGGTACATTTCTAGATGAAGAGCTTGGCAGCCAGGGCTGCTTTCAGGGAGCTCTTGACCAGCCTGTCCAGAAACTGTGACAGTCTTGGTGCGGAGCTAATTTGGAGAGCAGAGCACTAAGGTGACAACGTGTTTTCTCTTGGCGATAGAGCTTGAAAGTGGTCCCAAAGTGAACGTGTTCACCCAGTCCAATGCAATATAATCTTACTTTATCATCACTCCATGCCCCATTAAAATGCCATTCGTTAGCTGAGTACAGTTTTGTGTAGGAAGAACTGTTTTTCCTCATGCCATTCACAAATGGAGGGTTTCAGCTGTGAGAGCTTGGGAGCTGACAGCCTCAGTTTCTGTGCAGTCTCTGCTCCTCCACTTAACTTGTCTATTTTCTTCCCTACCATTGTGACCAAAAGCTCAGAGCTCCCAGGACCCCGGGTTATATGGAGTTGTGCAGTCTGGTGACCATATTGGCCGTACCTGTGTGGTGAAGTGGTTCAAGTTGAAATCCAGTGGAGATGATGTGGAGGTAAGTGCAGGAGCCAGTGCCTGTTGGAACCAGCTAAGAGAAAGCAGCCACAAAACAGTACAAGCTTCGCAGATAAACACAGATAAGCCTGGGAGTCAGCTCTGCAGTGGAGTTTGTCCTTGGGGATGGGAACAGCAATGTGCTTTTAGGCCTCGGAGGTTTAGCTAGAGATGGTGTCACTTCATATTTGTAGATGCCCGTAAGGCAGGAAAGACCAAGCAGAAGTTTTACACCTCATAGTCAACATCAGGCTCTGGTGTAGATGAAGACTTTTGCTGAAGTTGTCACAGACAGTGACATGATTTCTTGAGTTGACTGTAAGAATTTTTCCTTCCTGTGTCTTTGCTAGTTCACGGAAAGAGAATCAAATCTATTGCATGTTGTCCTGCTTGCCTCTGCGAGGCACTATTGCCTATAGTCAGCCTAATACCTTTTTCTTGGGGCTTGCAGGAACACTGTGTTTTGCAGAGTCTTGATAGACTACAGTCTAGTTGGAGATGAGAGGGGGACTCAAACCACCCAAATCTGGTGTACTGCTTTCTGCCTTAGGATGTGAGACCACTTTGTCGTAACTGAGCAGGGCCCTTTACATCCAGAAGCAGAACATCAGTCTGGCCTGGGATTGTGCTCCACTTTACCCATTTCTCATTACTTGTGGGCTCCTAGCTCTCTTCCTCTGGGAGAAATCAAAGGAAAGATGTTTCCTATTAACTGACAAATTTTTTGTCAGACACTTCCTGTTGCCTTGGATCGTTTCAAAAGTAAACTAACCCTTTGGGCCCCAATGAACTGCTTTGAGAAATCTCGTTGTTCAGAAGGGAATAGAATGTTGGTCTTGCATGTCTCGTGATCATAGTGATGTGGAACCTGAAGTAAAGGTGAGGGTGAGCAGAATATCTCCTTCCTTTCATCATTGCGCCTTGATTGATCACCAGGATGAGGTGACAAGAAGGGCCATTAGCAGCTGCTTGCAGGTTGTTGGAGCAACTAAAAATTGACAAAATATCACACAAAATACTTTCAAGTGTTGAAGACATGTTCTGAAGGTCAGTTCGGCATCCTGGGGCTGACATGTTTGCATTCTGTCTCCAATGCAGCTGATCGGGGAGGAGGAGGATGTGAGTGTGTATGATATTGCTGATCATCCAGACTTTCGCTTCCGCACTACTGACATTGTGATTCGCATTGGCAACTCAGATGGAGCCACAGCTAAGGAAGACGAGGTAAGTTCTGGGCACAGTTATGTGACTGCATTGTCACCAGGTATTAGTGGAAGCACTTGAAAGAGTCAAAAGCAGGGCCTTAGGCCCCACACAGGCATCCTAAACTCCCTAGCTTGCTAGTTTCGTATCAGTGTCCACTTTGTCGTGAGTAATATATCAAATCTCTAAGTCTGGTGGAGGTATAACCTTGAAATCCTTTGACCTTGGTGACAGATTCTATAGCAGAGCAAGAACAAAGTTGAGACAAGAATCAAACATATGCCTGATTTTTTGATAAAACTCTTGCTTAGGATTTCAGAGTAACTTCTAATACGAGGATATGCTGTGGGCTCCTGAGCAAGAGTGAAGGTGGATTTGTTGTGAAACCAATTTCACTTGGCAACAGAAAGCTGGGGTTCTGGTTTTCATCTGAGTTATGTACATGTTAATTTTGTTGAGCTGATTGATCTCCTGGGGAGGAAGAGGGAACAATTTATATTGTAGAGGATACACTCTTTGCTAGGAAACAGGCTTCCTTACTGTGCAGGGAAGACCTCCAGCTTTTGAGACTACTGCCCTAAAAAAGGGTTAAAAGGTATAGTGTGGCTCTTCTTGCAGTTCTAGTTTCAGCAGCATGAAACACATCCGAGCTTGCTCAGCTGACCTAAATAACCTTCTTCCAGTGCAAGATGCTACTTACTGTGCACACCCTGTGCTAACTGTGACCTGTCTGTTCATGCCTGCACCCTCTGCTGGGAGAAGGTGCTGTAAGCCCCTGATGCTGGGTGTTGGAGTGCAGGGGCTGGCTGCTGGCACCCCACTAGAGGGCAGCCCCATTCAGGGCAAGGTCCTGTCCCCTTGCTGGCACAACCCCAGTGGTGCTGCCTGCGGAAAGGTCACAGCCTTGCAATGGCCGTGGTCCTGATCAGAAGTCAGGATCTGCTGTTAGATCAGCCCTCCTGGCCCCCTCCTCCTTGGTGGGGGAGTTTTCCCCACTTCCATAGCAGTCGTGTGGGTTTTCTCATGGAAAACCTATCTATAGGATTCTTTTCCCCCCTGGCGTGGGACCCCAGGACTCCTGCCACCTCTGCAGCAGGCTGCAATCTTTGCTTTAGGTGGTCTCCAACTGGGGAATATCTGTTTCTTAAAACCTTCCTGACTGTGCACTGAAGTGCCTGGGAAAGAAAAGGAACTGACAAACTGTTGTTTCCACAGCCTTCAGTTGGACAGGTGGCTCGTGTGGATGTCAGCAGTAAAGTGGAAGTGGTATGGGCTGATAACTCCAAGACTATCATTCTGCCACAGGTGAGGTCCTGTTCCAGCTTGTGATATTCCTGTAATTCCTAGCTGAGTGACAAGTTTTGGTTTTAAATGCTGGGTGCAGAGAGATTCATTGGGTAAAGGAATCTTGCTCTATTTATTGCTGCTTTCCCATACGATAGGGTGGCTTCCCAATTCTGTTAGCACAAGAAAACCCTTCCTTTGTCAGGAGGTCTGGACAACTAATTAGTCATCACTGCTCCTTGAATATAGAGACTAGAAAAGTATGGGCAGACTGTTGCTGCCTTCGCATGCTGCACTGCATGTTCACAGCTCTGACCACAGCCCTGCTCCTGGCCTTCTTCAGCACCTGTGGCCCTGCCGAGGGGGTTGCAGAGCTTGGGGATCATCAGTTCTGACTTGAGCCCAGGTTCACTGTGTTGCCTAACTAAGGCACTGCTGAAAGAAAATCACTTGTTCTGTCTTGTTAAATGGCACTGTCGTGTTTTCTTTGGCTAAAGAAGCTCCTCCAGGAGCTGGGCTAGAGCCACAAGTTGTGACTTTAGCTAACCTAGGGATCAGACCCAAATCTTTTCCCAGGGTGGGGAGGGAAAGGAGTTGAGTGCAAACTTAAAAATACAGATATAGCTACACTGACCCACTAATTCCATTGATTTCTTTTGCATTGTTCTAAGGTTTTTGTTTTACTGTCTTATAATCTTATTCATTACTACACATACAGTTTCATCCCGTGTCTCTTCTTGCCTCAAATTAAGGCAGTCTAAAGAGAAGACCTGCTTCTTTAGGGTCCCATCTCCGTCACTGTGGCAGAGAACACCACTGCCTCTGCAGAGATGCATTTGCAAGTGGAAAGTACTTGACAAGATTTCTTTTTAAACCAAGCAGCTCTGCATTAATTACAGTAGAATAGTCAATGCCTGCACTATGGCAGTGGACTAGAGCGTTACAAAGCAGGCTGCTGTCTCTCCCTTCCCCCTGTTGTCACATGTGCTTGGATCACAGGCACAATCAGAGGTCTGATGTGTACTCCACAAAGGGCTGTTCTCACACTGCGGTGCTAGGGCTCTGCAGCAGCTCCTGCTGTGTCACGCCAGTCCCTTCGATTCTGCTTGTCTGCGTAATTGTGGGAGTTGGGGAAATGTCAGGAGCATGAATTATCAGTTGGCAAAACCATGATTTATCAATGCCTGTCCATGTGCCCATAGACGAGCTGTCTGGGTGCTTTTTCTCAGCTCTAAAAATAAAGATGGCATAACTGGCTAATTAACTTTCCGACTCAGATTTGGATTAGCTTTGAGGGCAGGGAGTTTTGATGGCTTTCCCTGCCTGCAGTCACTTGTGTTGAACCCAGCTAACCTCTGCTGGCTGCCTGTTTGAGTGGCACAGGACTGGCCAAACAGTGCTGGTTCAGTTCAAGGCTTTGACAAGATGACTGAGTGTCCATGCGCTTTAGCCTCTGGGGTCATATCTTGCAAGATTAAGAGGATTCTTGGGCCATCATTCAAGTGTCAGAAGCCTGTGGATAAAATGCTCCATCTTGTAACTCCTAACACAGCCCTATAAAGTTCTTGCTCCCCTGCTTCCATGCTGGTGCTCGTAGCTGGAGTATGTCTGTAAGCATCTGCAGCGGGACTTCGTGAGAGATGTAGCATGTGCAAAAGTGTGATTATGAGAGGTGAGGCTAGATGGAGTGTGGATGGGTTCAGCTTCCAGCAGCAAAGGGGGAAGAGAATGTTATATGTAAGAGCTTATTCAGCAACTTGGGTTAGGCTTCTTTGTCCCAGCTAAATTTTAAGCAGTAGTGACATACAACAGCTAAAGCAGCATAGCAGAGCTCTGATGGCAAGTAGTGTGTGCCACCGAAGAAGAAAGCTGGTATGGGAATGTTTTCCTGGTTCCAGCATTGTCTCTGTGGAAGGACAGAGTGTGGAGGCAGCCAAACCAAGGCTCTGTGCCAACGCAGTTGCTGGTGCAGAAGCAGAACCAGAAATACTAACTCCACGCACAGTACCCAATACCTTCTGAACTAGCTCTGCATGCAGGAACCCTGGGGCATACAGGTAGCTGTTTGGTGCTCTCCTTGGTGTCTGGATCTCAGCCACCGGGATGGCTGCAGCCCACCTAGAACTTGGCCTAGTTTTCCCCCAGTGCCCTACTTTGAAAGGTGGAGGATGGGGCTATGCTGATTCATAATCTGTGCAGGTCATGATGAGCGTGTTAACTTGGATCAAACCCTGTATAGATGGAAGAGGTTGAAACAGCCCAACAAATTCTAGCTGGGAGCTCCCTTTTCATGGGGAGAACTGACTTGCTTGTGTTGAAAAAACAGCTAAAACTCTGTGCTTTAACCTAACTACTCTGCTGTCTTTTGTAACTCTGCTCTCCTTTAGCACTTATACAATATTGAATCAGAAATTGAGGAGTCAGACTATGATTCTGTTGACGGCAGCACCAGCGGGGCATCCTCTGAGTGGGAGGATGAAAGCGACAGCTGGGAGACAGACAATGGCCTCATGGAAGACGACCACCCAAAAATTGAGGAGTTAGAGCCTGAGGAGCCGGCAGCAGAGGAGGTGAAAAAAGTAGAGGAACAAGTCCAGGGAGCTGTGGCTATGGCAGTTGCAGATCTTGCTGCAGAGAAAGCTGGCAAGGACGGAGCCCCAAAGAGCTTCCGAGAACTAAAGGAGGCCATCAAGATCTTGGAAAGCCTGAAAAATATGACTGTGGAGCAGCTGCTGACTGGTTCTCCCACCTCCCCTACTGTGGAGCTGGAAAAACCCACTCGGGAGAAGAAGTTCTTGGACGATATTAAAAAGCTGCAGGAAAATCTAAAGAAGACCTTGGATAATGTGGCTATTGCAGAGGAGGAAAAGATGGAAGCCATGGTGGAGACAGAGAAGAAAGAAGAAAAAGCAGAGGCACAGACACCAGTGAGGTCAGAGTGGCCCAGTGAGACACCAGTGCTCTGCCAGCAGAGTGGAGGCAAGCCTGGAGTCACCTTTACCAGTGCCAAGGGAGAAGTCTTCTCTGTGTTGGAGTATGCTCCAGGTGAGTGTGTCAGGTCAGGCCAGTGTGGGATACTCTGTCCTTCATTGCTGTCCTGCAGTGTTTCTCTTTCTCCAAAACCTTTCCTTCTAGGCCTTTTGGATTCTGTATCCTCTCTTCTTCCTAGTGCTTTTCACAGCTTATTAACTGGGGAGGAGAAATTAAGACAACTTCTGTAGCACAATCTGTTCTGGGACCTAAACCTGGCTTTTAGATGGCATCTCTAGGCACTACTGGAACTTCTTAAGCCACAGAAGTGGGCTTCTCTTTTGGTCATGTTGGAGGGCTGTGGTGATCAGTCAGTTTCCATTACAGATACTTTCTTGAAAGCTGCAGGGTTTGTTCAGGCTTTTTTCAGGGATGAATTGGTTGAGGAGCGGAGCAGGAACAGCTGGTGTTCTTGGGCTGGGTGTCCTTGGTGGGTGAGTGTCCTTGTTCACTTGCGCCAATGTTAAATCAGCCAAAAATAAAAAAGAGCATCTGGTTGTGTGGAACGCTGGTGACAGCGGAGCCCAAGGTGCTCAGCGAGCTAGCCGGCTGGGCCAGACCTGAGAAGGAAAGGTGACCAAACTCTTCTGAACCTGCAGGTGTATATAAATAAAAATGGGGAACTATGCTTAGGTTTTTCAGAGAAAGGGTCACTGCTTTGTGATTGTCCCAGCTGTGGGATGGCGCTCCTTGTTGAGGCACAGGGACAGTGTTGTGTGGGACCATGAGAACAGGAGATACAGGTTGTGGCTGCTGTACAGTATGGGAAAAACCAAATAATCTCTAGGCTGCCTCTTGGCTCAGCACCAAAGCAAGTCAACTCCTCCAGATGATACATTTAACATGTGGATAGATTTGCCTTCACAAGGAACCTCTGGCAGTTTCTGAAGGTATGCTTTAATCCTGTTCTCTTCCTTGCCCCACAGATACCCATGCCTTCAAGAAAATGGAGTTCCAGCCCCCAGAAGCAAAGAAGTTCTTTAGCACTGTGCGGAAAGAGATGGCTCTCCTGGCCACCTCCCTGCCTGATGGCATCATGGTTAAAACCTTCGAGGATCGAATGGCAAGTGCCTGCTCTCAAATGCCTGTGTGTTAGTGCTGGGGTCAGCATCCAGATTGCTTTCTTTGGAATTCCCTGCTTAGCCTTAATCCTTTGCATTAGAGCTGCAGGAATGTGTGCAGCATGTGAAATATAGCTGTAATTCCTCTAAACGGCTGCTTTTGCATTCCCCAAGTCAGCGTGGCAGACAATGGGGAGTTCTTCATCGCAGGAAGCCTATTTCAGATGCTTTGCCCACTGGGCTGCCTGTCCCGCTGAGCAGGAGAGGCAGGTGGGCAGCCAGTAAGGGGCTGGTGTAACTAGTCAGCAGCTTGGGGATTGCTGGCTGTCCTCGAAGCCCTGCTTCGGATCCGAAGGCTTGCTCTGCTGTCAGGGTATAGCAGAAGTGCAGCTTCTGGGGAAGATGCCATGAGGTGTGTTGCTTGAGCTGACCCTCTTGCAAGGGCTGAGTTAATCACATCCCTCTCTCCCTCTGTGTAAATACAACCCTGACAAGGTTTCACAGTGCCTGCTTATATTGCCTTTCTCCACAGGATCTCTTCTCAGCACTTATAAAAGGGCCCACACGCACACCCTATGAAGATGGCCTCTTTCTCTTCGATATTCAGCTCCCCAACATCTACCCTGCTGTCCCACCTCTCTTCCGCTACCTCTCCCAGTGCAGTGGGAGACTGAATCCCAACCTGTATGACAATGGCAAAGTGTGTGTCAGCCTCCTGGGAACATGGATAGGCAAGGTAATGCTTTCATCTGCCCATCTGTGGGGAGCAGTGGTCGTGCCAGGCTGCTTTTGGAACAAGCTGCTTTCTACAAGGCCAAGAGTCTTGGGTGACTTCTGGTCTCAGGTGGTGCTTGAGCTGTGGGTGGCTTGGGCTTTGGGCTCTTATTTTAGATATCTGGAGCAGGTAGCTGGTGTAGTTTGGTTTCTTCTGGGACTGTATTTGGCTCTTGTCTGTCTTTCCTATGTCCTTAATAATGGTTGGACTTGATAATCTTAAAGGTCTTTTCCAACCTAAATATTTCTGTGATTCCTTGATGAGAAGCCTGTGGTCAGACCAGCTGGACTGTGTCATGGTTAGACAGAGCAGAGAAGCAACATCAGTGTGGGGTGTTCTCCCATGGTTTGGGTCCCTTTCTCTCACACTGCGGACAAATTGTGTAGTGTGGCACAAAGTCTAGCTGGAGATTTGGAATAAACAGAGCCAGGGAGAATGCTGTGTTTTGGGCAGGTAGATTGAAAGGGCAGCTGGGGAGGGGTCATAACTGGTGTCTGGTGTGTAGGGTTATACTGTTCCAGGCAGAACTGGCCTGATGGGGTGCAGTGCTGTCAAAAAATAACGGAGAGATGGGTTGGTACAATGGGACAGTAGCGCACATCAAGCACTTGTCGAGTCAGTCCCTTGTTCCTGCTGTAAGCCACAGGACCCTAGTGGCAGGAATGAAGAGAAACTGGGGCCTCACTTCACCTAACAGTTATCACAGAGCAAACTGATGGTGCTTCAGCCCTTTTAACATGTTTGTATGTGCATTTCAGGGGACAGAAAGGTGGACCAGTAAATCCAGCCTCCTTCAAGTACTCATCTCCATCCAAGGTAAATGCTCCTGCAGAGCCCGTGGGACAGGAAAAGGCAAAGGGAGGAGGGGATGCAGGCTTTTGGGGGCAGGGGGGAGGCGCACAATTGGGATCTGCCACTGCAGTAGAGTTAGTGCTGCCTTTTGCTCTCACCTTGCTGGACAAAGCAGTGTCCTTATCTCTCCAGTTCAGCAGTTGAAGCAGGTGCAAGCTTTTCTCATGCCTTGATTTTTGGCTGCATCCCAGGTCTCTGATATAATGCTTTCCTTCTCACTGTGGCAGCTAAGCACAAAGCTGTTTTGCTTGTTATTCAGAGCTGAGAAAGGTGAACCACTGTGTCCGCAGCCAGTTACTGAAGTTAGTTGAAGTTGCTAAACTGGGCTTCATTTGCAGGACTGTTTTTTTTTTTATCCCCACTGAGTCACCCGCCCATCCTACATTGGGCATGTTTTTGCACATGATGATGGTGTTTATGCTCCTTCCGAAGCAGAGAATAATCAGGGGTGTGACTAGACCAGCCCCAGGGCTTCCTGCCATAGGGCTTTGCCCTGCTATATCTAGTTTGGGAGCAGACAGACTAAATCAAATCTCTTCCTCAAGGCCAACTTTCTGTGTGGGGAGCCCAGGCATGTGACTTGAGAAACCTTTGACACAGAGCAAAGGCTCCTGCCTCGAGTCAGCAGGCAACTTCTGCTCCTACGAAAGTCTCACGGTCTACCTGTATCCTCCTGTGGAGGAATGACACCATGAGAAAAGCCTTTTCTCATTTGCAAAGCTGAGGATCCAAATTTAGAAAACTAAATACTAAATGTTTTACTGGAGCAACTTGGTGCTAGTGAAAGATCTCCTCTCCCCCTCTTGCTGCCAGGGCTTTGAGAGACTCATGATCTCACCTCCACCAGCTCTAATGCAGTTTGTGGCAAGCTGCCAGCAGCCTGGCAGTATTGGTGCCATTGCTACATACATGTAATTACATTACACCAGAAGCAAGCAGGAGAAAGCTTGGTATGGGTGACTTAACACAGTATTCACTGTCTCAGAACTGCAGTCTGATGGGACTATGCTGGATAGGATAGGACCTGGCCAGCTCAAAGCCTGTTACTGAAGATTGGCTGTTGTTCTGATTAAGAGGAAGAAGAAAAAAAAACTAATTAAGAAAAAAAAGCTTTGGGTGTGTTTGTGGGTTTTTTGCTGGGAGGGGAGGGAAGGGAACTGTGAAACCTTTCTCCTTCTGCCCTTTTGACCTCCTCTGCTGTTGTGCGTCTTCTGCATTGCACTCATGGAAGACTATTCTTGCCAGCCAAGGATCTTGAATGTTACACTCAGCAGTGTGTGAGATCCCCACTGCGCTAGCAAAAGGCCACGGACCCATTCACACTAGTGCTCCCCTTGTGATAACGGTCCACTGCATCTTGCAGGTTCCTGGTTGTCCAACCTGGCCTCTGCCACCTTCCTGAAGCCAAAGCACGGCTTCCCTGCAATGTGTTCTCCTGTGGTCCCTTCCCTGTGCTGCCTGCTGCCGGCCTCCAGCTGCCTGTATCAGTGTGGCTGCAGGTGAAGCTGCTGTGATGCTGTGACCCTTGAATCTCAACCACCTTGGCAGAAATCAGGGCCCAGCAGTGTCTGCCTCAGATGGCAATTCACAGTAAAGTTCCTCCCTTAACCCTGTGGTCTCCCCTTCTCTTGGCAGGTCTCATCCTAGTGAATGAGCCCTACTACAACGAGGCGGGCTTTGACAGCGACCGGGGCCTCCAGGAGGGCTATGAGAACAGCCGCTGCTACAATGAGATGACTCTGATCCGGGTGGTGCAGTCCATGATGCAGCTGCTGCGCAGGCCGGTGGAAGTCTTTGAGCACGAAATCCGTGAGCATTTTCGCTGCAACGGCTGGCGCCTGGTGTCCCGCATCGAATCCTGGCTGGAGACGAACGAGCTGGTGGAGCGGAGCCACGAACAGGCCAACGGGGCGGATTCTGCCTCCCTCCACTCTGCCTGTGGCACCCTGGCTGAGAGCCCAGGAGACAATGCGGGTTCGCTGGGGGAGTATGGCAGCAGCTCGGAGCAGGGTGCTGCCGCTGAACTTTCCGACTCAGCGCTCGATGGGAAAGAGGAGCTGGACGAGTCGGAGTTCACAACCTCGATGCCCAGCACCGGTGATCTCCAACAGTACTCAGACTCGGAGAGCACAGGCCAAGCCAGGGGGGTAGACCTGGCCAGAGACCGAACGGACGAGGGGAAGGCTGCCCAGGACTCTGCCTTGCAGCCTAGTGTGAAACCAAAGAAAAGGAGAAAGAGCTACAGGAGTTTCCTTCCGGAGAAGAGCGGTTACCCTGATATCGGGTTCCCCCTCTTCCCTTTGTCCAAGGGGTTCATTAAAAGCATCCGCGGTGTCTTGCAGCAGTACCGGGCTGCCTTAGCAGGGGCCAATATCCCAGAGTGGACAGAGGACAAATAAACCATCAGGTTAGGGACAGGCAGGTGCAGGGGAGAAGGGAAAGCAGCAGAAAGGAAATTGGCAAACGCTGTTACCAGTAAACTGGCTTCTCCTTCCAGCTTTTCTTCCTCAGCTTGGTTTGTTCCAAAGAAGGTGGTAGGCTTGATTGCTCCTCTGAGGAAAGGTTGTCTAAGCAAGAATAACTCTTTGCCCCTAGCCCTTCTTCCTTCCCCCTGTCCCATGTACGTGCTCCTCTTGCGAGTTTGACCCTGCAATGGTAAGATTTGAGACCTGCACAGAAGCAGTCTTGCAGCCACGTTCCCTCTGCACTTTCATCTTGGGGTACCTTTCCACACAAGGACTCTTCCCACCCAGCGCTGCACCTGGCAGTTTGTTCTGCTGAGGCTCAAGCCAGGAGAAGTGATTGCTGTAGTATCTGGAAGCGAAGGGCAATGCCCTCCCAGTCTTTCATTTTTCTCTGCGTTACCATGGATTTTATGAAGTCTACCCTAGCTTATATGTACTTAGACTTTGGATTGTGTTTGCATTGAAGTTGTCTACACCATACGGAGTTGCTCTAGTCTTAGTTGTTCACTGATAGCTACAAGGTTCTTCCGATCAGGACTTGGTAGGCAGAACCAGAGCTCTGCGCTAGCACTTGTGCTGCCCTGGTAGTGCTGCGGGGTTTCCATCCAGTTCTGTAGCTTCTGGTCAGTCTTCTGGAAGCAATTCTAGCCATCCCCACTTCTTTTTCTCCAGAGTAAGGCAAACTTCCCTTTCCCCACCACGCATGCCTGTCTTCTAGAAATACATGGGATTCAGGGTTCTGCCCTTATTACTTAGGTATCTGCATCTTTCGTTCCCAGCCATCCTGGCTGTCACACAGCACTACACCTACCCCTTGATCTCATCCTCGCCTGGGCAGGCGGCAGTGAGTGATCTTGGGGCGTATTGTAGGTCTAGCAGCTAGCTAGTCTGGAGGGTGAACCTGGCATGGCTGCTGCTTCTCTGTCGTTTGGCTGTAGATGGGTTTTTTGGAACTGTTTGAGCCAGGGTACCCAAAGGAAAGGAGCTGTGGTGGTGTGATGAGGTCCTGTTGTAGCAGCAGCAGTTTGTGACCATTCCTGTGCTGTTACTCGGCCAGCAGCTGGAGCACATCAGACACTGATGTGGACTGTTATCAATTCCTCCCCTTGCCAGCTGTTTCCTATGGTGGCCTGGGTCTGCTGTGGTCAGCAGTATTGTGGGTACAGCATGTACTATCCCTAATCTCAACTGCAGCACTGATGTGCCACTCTGGGAAATGGCTGGCGGGATCAGCCCATGTTTCAGCAGCAAGAGAGCTGTCTGAGCCGGTGACCATGAGCACTTTGAAGCAGTGACTTGCCAGAGTCTCCTGGTCAAGACACCTTCCTGAAGCCTCTTTTTCTGTGTGCACGCATGCACTTGCACTTCTGGAGCTGGGAGATCGCACTCCAGCACTATTGCATTTGCCCAATGTTTAGGCATTGGAGAAGCACCCTCTTAGCATCTATGTGGAACACAGTCTGTCAGGGAGAGTCCGTTGGTCCTTCCAGCCAGCACAGGGAGCTGGTGGTGCCAGGCTTCCCAGGGAGGAGTCAGGCTGAGCGGTCAGCTCTGCCAGAAGTAGGATGGAGACAAAACTCTCCTTTGCTCTTGCTCAATATGGCTGTGTCCCTTCCCCCCACCCAGGCCAGGATCTGTTTCAAAACAAGAAGGCCAGAACAGCAGGCAAATCTCAGCACGTTTGCACAGTGCTTTCTGCTCCTGGAAACGCCAGGGTCTGCACCCGCTGGCCTAAATCCCCTCACCCAGCTCCTTGCACCTGCTATTTCCAGCTGCCCCTGTGATGCTCCAGAGCCGTGAGGCTGGCTGTGCAAAGCCCTTCTCATGTCACCATCCACTGCTGGGATTTTGGAGGGCACGTCCTGCTCCCGGTGCTCTGGAGGAAGCAGAGCTTAGCTGTGAACGAAGACCTGGGCTTGCAGAGTTCTCTAAGCACTGGTCTGTGGGTGGATCGCTTGTGCAGCAGCTCAGGCCCTGCTCTGGCAGGCAGGAGGTCTGGCAGCGTGGCAGACCCCCATCAGGGGTGCAGAGAGATGCTTTGAGCCACAGGCAGGGCAGTGTGAACTGCATGTGTAACTCACGGCCACTTTCTGGCTGTGGCTGGTGCTAGATGACTGAATCCCTTTGAGCGAGGAGCGGGGTGTCTCTGAAATATAAAGGGCCGATTGGGGCAGAGGGGTGAGGCTGTAGCTTCAGGGCAGGGGAAGGGCAGGCAGAGAGGCTTGTTCCCCAAATGATTAAACCTCTTACCAGACAAAATTGCGGTTGGTGATCTACAGATGCCGACTCAGTCCCCTCTGTCGGGCTGTGGCAGTCCTTAGCCCCACCAGCCAGGGAGGGAGGGAGAAAACCCTTTAGGGCCGAGCTGTAGATGGGGATGGAGGGACAGAGGAGCTCCAGGGTTCCCTGCGTTGCCCACCCTTCACTCTGCAGCTGTCATCTCATGGGGAGGGCGGTCAGGCTGCCCACCCACCCGGGGAGGAGGGCAGGCAGCTGGCGCTGCTGGTGTGAGCTGCTCTAGTCCTCCCCTTCGCCCAAGAAGTCTCTTTGTTTCTTCTGATCGTAATCGAGAGCTTTTGCACAGGTTCCTGGGGCTTCCTATCGAGGAGCTGTGTATTGGCCTTCTGGGAAGGGGACACTTCTCCCCGGCTGCCACTACTCCTGCCATCGCTCACTCTCTAGCTGGCTGTCCCAAACCGAGGCGAGGCGTGCACGGAGGTTTACAAATTTTCTAAAGCTTTTGATAATGTGAAGCTCCTGGGTGATGAGGTTGGTGGTGAGCACACTGCAGCTATGTAATTTTTTGTGTATGTATGTAATATTTAAGGGTAACAAAATTTAAAAGGCTAAAACCTTAAAAAAAAATTTAAAAACACACAAAAAAAAGCCAAAGCATGATGCATATTGTTAGCCTTAAAACTGGCTACACGACTGTGTGATGTACAAATGAGAGCAGCCTGTAACTGTTTTAAGTGCTGGGGTTGGGGAAGAAGCATTACAAAATCAGTTTGTAGCCTTGATTCTGTACAGTATTTAATGAAAAAAAAAAAAAACGACCTGACTATTGAGGCCATGCTTAGAGGTGTGTCGTTCACGTGCAGATGTGGATGCTTGGTTGCTTACGATATATGTATAAAGTGCTGTGTGACCATTAAAACTTTTTTTACCTGCAGAATTTTTTTGTTTGGCTAACCAAGGTGTAATAAAGGAGGGAAGATGACTTGCCATTAAATTTTGCCTCTGTGAGTAGTTCTGAGTGTTGTCTCTTTCTTTCCCCCCCTCCCTGCCATGCTTTTGGCACTTGCCCTGACTCCGACGTGCATCCCTGTGCCAGGGTCTGGGCTGGATGGGGTCCCGCTGGCTGAAATCAATGGCGCGGAGAGGGCAGTGAGTCCGGAGGGAGTCAGGCAGATCTGGCAGCAAGGGGCTGCCCCCGTGGCTCTGTATAAACTAGCTCCCTGAAATCCTGATTTGCAGGGCATCTGTCAAGCTTTTTTTTCCTTATTTTCCCTGCTTTTTGCTGGCACATGGTGCACACAGGCTACCCAGCGGCTCAGCATGTGCCACAGCATGGCTGGCGGCTCAACTGGCAGCTGCGCCGGCAGACGGGGCCAGACCCTGGGGTGAAGCAAAACCCTCTGCAGAAACCCCCAGCCTGGTAGCGGGATGGCTCATGGGCCCTGGCAGCTCTGCCCTGGTGCTGCCTTCCCAGCCCCTCTCACCTCAGTGCACGGGTAAGTGTGTGATGAGATGCAAACGCAGCCGTGTCCAGGCTGCTGGGGCCAAGGGACTCCTGCACCTCCTGGGTGCTGGTGAGGTGTTTAACCCTCACTGTTGTTTGCCCCTGTGGCTGCCCTCCTTCACCCCCCCTCTGCCTGCAAGGAGAGGCTCGAAGGGTGCCGGTGCAGGCAGAGGAGATGGGCAGTGTTGTCAATGTTTTGAGGCTTACGGCTTTGCTGGAGTTGTCCAAAACCGGCAAGCATCTGCCCCTTGAGAGGTGTGTGGCAGCTGCTGCCACCTCCCTCAGGTGTCAGGAGTGAGGGGCTGCGTGGGGGGAGCTGTCGGGGGCTCCCCTGGAAGAGCCCGTGGCTGCTGGCTGATGGGTTTTGGAAGCGGTTGGGTCAAGGAAGAGACTTCTGCAGCCAAACCTGGGAAAGGGAGAGCAAGGGAGATCCCAAACAACCTGCTGCTGTGAGCAATGCAGCTGTCCCTGGGAGAGGCCTGGAGGAGACTCCAGGGAGCCTTTTGGGTGCTGCCAACGCAAATGGCTGGGCTCTGGTGAAGTGTCTCATTTGACGGAGTCAGCCAAGAGCCCTGAGCGCATCCCCTGCCCCGGGCTCTCCCTGCAGCCTCCTTCAGCAGTGGTGGCTGTTCGATGTGGTTAGCGTTCGGCAAAGCATTGCTGAGCCCGTTTTTGCACCTGGCCCAATGCCATGGGGGGAAATAACTTTATTGTGGGAGGTGGTTCCCAGCTGCTGCCTGCCTTGCTGGCCCTGGAACAGGAGCTTGGCTCCCCATGAGTGGGGCTGGGGCAGGGGAACAATTGTGCTCTTCTTTCCTGGTTCTGCAATCCTAATTGCATAGTTTGTAGATGAATAAATGCAGACAGCCACCACTGTTTACTCTTCTGCTTTGTACTTGAGCACTGTAAATGAGGTTTAATTACTGCAGTTTTGTACCAAACAGGCTGAGTACTGCCCCCCCAGGCAAGCCCCTGGGCAGGGACCTGTTGCAGGGCTCCAGCTGGCCCCGGGCTGCCTGGGAAAGGGGATGTGTGAGCTCCCCATAGGGCCCCGCTCCTGGCAGAAAGGCAAACCTCTCGGCTCCAACAATCCCCTCTTTCAACCTCTTCTGTGACCCTTTCCCTGCCCTCACTTGGAGGCCCTGAACCTTCCCCAAGATGTCCCAAAGCATCGCTGTGGAGCTGAGCTCCCTAGATTCAATCGGCCCCGGTGCGAGGCTGAACAGGGAGGCGCTGGCACCCCCCAAAAATTGGGGTGCCCCATGTCCTACCTCTGTGTTATCTTCCCTGGGAGTGTCTCCTAGGCCCATCGCTCCGTGCCGGTCCTAGCCCCAAGATGACAGTGGTCTGGCAGCGCAGGCAGGATGCTGGGGAGCGAAGGGCTGCAGTGCTGAGCAAAATCCATCCTGACAGCTGCGTGGCTGGGCTGCGTGTGAGCCTGGCCAGGGGTGACAGCACCACAGCCCTGCCCCTGACAGCAGCCGTGATCTCAAATTTAAAACCCGGGGGGATTTTTTTGCAAATGCTAGATATTTATTGCATTTCTCACAAGAATAAACTCTGCTTCTACAGGAAGCTTTGGGTAGAAACATTCTTAAAAAAGTCAATTTATTGTACTGGATATATTGGTCCTGACCATCCCTGGGACTTGGCACTGGCTCTGCGGCAGGGATGCGAGCAATGCCACCGTGTGCCTTCGAGCCGAGGAGGGGATGGGGCTGTGCCGGCGCAGCCGCCCAGGGCCAGGACCTCGTACCAGGATAAAACACGCTGGCATCTTGCCGGCACGGAGTACCTGATGGAGCTCGTGGCTCACTTTTGGGACAGTACCGATGGCTGTCCCAAGGGGATAAAGCTAAGCATGGGGGTAAGTGAGGGGACGAGCACCCGCAGCGCCTGAGAGCTATTGCTGTGGGAGGAGGAGGAGGTTCCTGAGTGGGAGGAAGGCTCTGCCGCCCTTGTGCTGGGCTGTGCCAGCAGCTCAGCGCTGCGGGGTGCAGGGGGAACCTGGCAGCTCAGGAGCCGCTGAGGACACGGCAGAGGCGGCTGTGGATCTGGCCCTGCACGGGCTCACAGGCCAGCACCTCGCCGTCCACTGTCATGATGCCTGTGGCCACCCGTGGCTCCAAGCGGAAAGCCTGGACGGGAACGTAGCGCAGGTGAGGACAGTTCAAGTCCAGGTGGGTCCCCCTGGCCATGGCCAGGAAGAGCTTCAGCAGCGCCACGCGGGTGATGCCGGCCTTCATATAGAAGAGGTGGATGCAACCATCGTGCAGCCGGGCTGCCGGTGCCATTAGCAGGTTGGTGCCTAGGTGGGACTGGTAGATGGCATAGACGGAGACAAACTCCTCCTCGGGGACCACCGTCCAGTGTGCCGGCACCGGCTGGCACAGCGGCACCAGCAGCGAGTCGGTGGGCAGAGCCCCAGGTGCTTCCGTCCCTGCTGGCGGCAGGATCTGGCCAGCCTGGCCATTGGTGACAGGCACGTGGGGGTCCCAGGGTGCTGGGGGGGTGCCCTGCTCAGGGACAGCGGGCAGGTAGGAGAGGCGGCCCTGGTACACCCGCAGCTTGGCCAGGCACTGGAGGGTGCCCAGAGTGAAGCGGGCATTGCCCAGCCAGCGGTACTTCTCGCTGTCGATGTCCACGTCAGAGATGAAGCCCCAGCCGAAGCTGAGGAAGGAGAAGAGGCGCTTGCCTGAGGCAGTGTTCAGTGAGACCAGGTCCATCTGTGTGTGCAGCCCCTTGCACAGGATGAAGGTGCAGTTCGTTAGCAGCTTCTTCTTGGCGACGTGATCATTGCTGCGAGGGATGGAGAGGGTGAGTTTGGGCTGGACCCAGCTCGGGGCTGCTCCTGCTGTCCCAGCATCCATGTGCAACCCTCACCCCTCTATCATGGTTGGGATATATCCTAGCTGGGTGCCAGTGTTCCTCAGGGACAGCTTCTGGGAGAGGTTTTGCTGGGGGTGGGAAGAATAAACCACCTCCTGAAAGAGGGAACCGAGTTGGGGCTGCTGGGCCAGGGTAATCCTGCCCACCCCACCCCGGCCCTGCAGCAGGATCGGCTGTACCCTGGGGTGGCTCCTTTGGAGTAAAGCTGTGCCAGACTCGGAGCCCAGAGAGAAGAAAGACCATGGGGGGAGCTGGGGATGTAGGATGCAATCTGATGCTCACAGGAGCCAGCTGGGGCTGTGCTGCATCAGCCTGTGGGGAAGTGGGGACCCAGGTGGGCACCCCTGTGCTGGGCATCCGAGCACCCTCCCCTGGGCTGGCGCCACACGCAGCCTTTTGCTTCCCTCATCCCCCCTGCCTCGGTGCCAGTGCAGCCCCGTGTGCCAGCTGGTGTGGTGCCAGCAGCGGGTGCCACCACGGGGTCGGGCCTCACCCTGCGTAGTGGTTGATGGAGGCAGCCAGGGCATTCCCGGAGCCCCCCGGCAGGATGCACAGTGGCTTCTTCATGGTGTCCTTCCAGTCCGGCCGCTCCATGAGTCCGTTCACCACCTGTGGGGATAGAGGGACCTTGTGGCACCCGGGGCCAGGCAAGGAACCCAGCTGCCCCTGCCCAGCCTGGGGGGAGCAGAGCCTGCGGTACCCGCGGCCAGGGCAGGACCGAGGCCACGGCTGCCCTGCTTTGCGCCAAGCTAGGTGCCATCTCTCCTTTGCCATTCCCTGCCTGCCTTTGTGTCTCGAAGCTTGGCTCCTGCCCCAGGCACCCCTCTTGTCCCGGCTCTCTGCCCATCCCGGCCAGTGGGATGCCCCACAGCGCCCCTCACCTCGTACAGCAGCCCATCCCCGGCCATGACCACCAACGTGTCCCACTGCGACAGGTCCTCATCCCGTACCTTCTCATGCGCGTGGTGGGGTCTCTCTGTGGGGGAAAGTGGAGAGAGTCAAGCATCACCCTCTGTCCTGCCTGCTGCCACCCCCCAGACGGTGACCCCGGCCCCACTGTCCCCATGGGGGTCCCAGCTAGGGATGCAGGAGGTTTGGCAGTCACCCCTGTGGAATGCAACCTAGTCACCCATTGTGTTGTCCAAGCCAGCGCCACAGGAGCCAGAGCTGCGGTGATGCGGCGGGTACGAGGGCCTGAGGAACCCATCCCGGGGTGGCAGCACCCAGGTAGGATCCCAAGAAGGGAGAAAGAGGAGGAGGAAGAGGTGAGGAAGCTGCTCACGGACTCACCGGTGATGAAGACTGTGGTGGCGATGTCAGCCTCGGCCAGCATGGGCTGCACCACTGCCTGGAAGTCCTCGAGCGCGTGGCCGGTGCCGCTCTGCGGGTTCAGCAGCACCAGCGCGCGGCAGGGCCGGGGCAGCACCCCATAGCTGTCACCTGGGCAGGGGTGGGAGAGGGGGGCTCAGGGTGGTGGGGCCGTGACACTGCCCAGGGAGGGCTTCCCAAGCCGGGGCAGTGTTTGCCACAGCCCCGCAGGACGGGGAGCTGCCCCCGATCCCCACAAGCTCCTTACGCTGCATCCCTACCCAGAGGCAACAGGAGGTGAGCAGGGATGGAGGGTCTCTGCTGGGAAAGCAGAGGGGGTGGCAGAGATGGAGACATGGGGTCCTGCAGGGACCCATCTTGAGTTCTCCTGCAATCAGTAGAGATGCTTTATGCCCAGGCCAGAGCCCCGCAGCAACCCAGCTATGCCACAGCGGAGCTGGGGCTCTGCAGCACTGAGCATCCCTGTGCATCCCAGGGCCGCAGGGTGCTGCCAGCTGCATTTTCGGACATGCCAACGAAAGAGAGGTAGAAGCGAAGCAGAGGTTTGAAACCCAAGCCCCCTCAGCTGTGAGTTTTCCCTGTTGAACCCCCCCGACTCACGACATGGCTCAGTCCCCCAGTGCACAGGGAGCCAGGCATGGAGGTGGGTGAGGGCCAGGGAGGCTCGAGGTCCCAGTTCCCCACATCCACCCCAGATGGAACGGGGCCAGGACAGACACCTGTGCCGGCAGATGGACGCTTCTGCTTCCCCTGCTCCCCACGGGGCTCAGGTTTCATGTGCGAAGGCCCCAGTCGGGCTGTAATTTCAAGCCTGGCAGGGCTCCGCATCACTCTGTCCCCCTGGCTGCTTCCAGCCCCCCGACATGGGGGGACAGGGTGAGCCTGGGCTGCAGCTGCCCTCCCAGGAGGAGTGATGTGATGGCACCCAGGGGAGCTGGTGGTCGCGTGCTTGAGAGCAGGGCCCCTGGGTGCTGCTTGGGCAACCCAAGCCCTGAAATGAGCAGGGTAGTGTGCCTCGAGCCCCTGCAGCGCCTCTGGAAAGCCCCAGCCTTGCAGGGTGAAGCCAGTTTTGGGGAGGGGGGGGTGTTCCTACCAGCTCTGGGCCCCCTAAGTTGTGATCTGACCCTCAGGGATGTAGCGGGTTCCCGCCTGGGTGTGTGGGCTGTGCGGGACAGCGCAGGGGCTGCGGCTGCTGACTCAGCAGAAATAGCTGCTCCGTCAGGAGCTGAGTCATAAAAGCAGATGATATTTCCCGGCACTGCCCCAGGGCTGGGAACACCCCCTCTAACCCAGGGCCGAGGGTCTGGGGCCAGCCGCCTGCCCCCCCAGACCTTCTCTGCATGCTTTGGTTTGAGCTGTTTGAACATACAGGCAGCGTTTTTACAGCAAAAATTCCTCCTGCCGCCCACACGGGGATGGAGGTGGGGAGAGAGGAGCTGGGGTGATGGAGGTCCCCATGTGTGCTACCTCCCTGGGGTGACAGCCGGCATCACACCGGTCACAGCCACGCTGGGGCTTCCCTGCCGGTTGGCAGAGCTCCATGAACTGCTCCGTGGGGAGACATGCCTGGAGCATCCCACGTCCGTGCCCATCCTGGCCCTGGGGAGCACACAGAGGTCTGCTGATTTTGGCACCATCAGGCTGATTTTCTGTCCCTGGGAATGACCTAGTGAGGCTTTCGCACTCCAGGCCACCTCCTTGTGCCCACGCCGGCTGCTTGGACCTGCTACTGAGTCCACAGCAAAGGTCCGCCCGTGAGAGCCCCATCGGCTAGGACTGAGCTTGGGTCCGGGCGCTGGCTCTGGGCTGGCTCTCCTCGCTGACGCCCAGAGCCAGGGGAAGCCGCCGGCTGCCCCCCACCCTCCCTGGCCCCTTATCAGTGGGTGCCAGACGCGAGGGACCAGCTGCCCTCGGGGATGGTGGTGAAGCACTGCGAGCAGAGGCTGCCCCGGCTCAGGTCAGGGATAACGGGTAGCAACCCCAGGGCTGGGCTGGCTCCACTCCCTGCCCTCCAGAGCCTTCCCCGGTCACTACCAGCACTAAAATCCCCTGTTGACAAACACAGCCTAGCCCCCAGGATGGGGGGTTCATGGTCAAGCCGCAGCTGCCGGAGGCAGATCATGGGGGGCTTTTCTCGGTCTCCCCCCCCACCCCACCCCAGCCCTGGAGGGTGCAGAGTGAGAGCACAAAGCGCTTCAAGAACCTAAATGCAGGTTTTAAACTCACAGTGTTTCTAGTCAGCGCACAGAGCTGCAGCCAGGTCTTGCCTGAAAATCCTGCCTGGACCCATGGCTGCTGCCCTGTGGCCTCTGTTGGGCAGTGGGCTACGCCTGCGACCCCAAGGACCCACTCCTTGGCTGGAGGGGGAAAGGTGAATGCTGCTCAGGGCACAGAGGGATGCCATGACTGCATCACAAGGGACAGATTGCTGGTACCAGGGTGTGAAGAGGGACGGGGACGTGATCCCGGTGTGGGACCTGTGCCACTAGCAGCACCGGGCTCAGCCCAGGCTCCTGTGACAGAAGCGGAGGGTGCTGGTTCAGAGCCGGAGCCCAGCAGCAGCGATGCTCAGGCAGAGGAGACAGATTTCTGCAGCACCCCTTTCCTTTGCGCAACACCAGCTGGACTCTGGCAACTTGGGCAAGGCTCAGCTATTCCTGGCACAGCGCGGTTGCTTGCAACCTCAGACGCTGACCAGAGCAGACACTGAGTCAGCAGGAGGAAGGGGCTCCAGCTGCTCCTAGTGCACAAACTCTGCTCTCTCCCCTTTGCCCGAATCCCACCACGGGACACGGGTCCCAGCCACGCTCAGGCGGGGACCACACTGCCTCAGCTCTGCCACCAGCAGCCCCAGCTGCTGCGTTGTGTCCCTGCATCCTTCTGGAAACTCCCTGGGCACAAGGAACAGCGTGTCAGGCCGGCAGGGGACAGGGCTGTCCTGCCCAGTGACCTGAGTGGCGTGAGGCTGGGACAGACTGGGGCACGTCCGCCGCATCCCCTCTCCGCAGAGTGTCCCCTCTGCACGGTGAGGGGATGAGCACGGCAAGGAGGTCCCCCAAAATGGGGGCTAGCGGCAGGGCCAAGTCCCGCTCGCTGCCAGCAGCGCTGCCGCCACGCTGCGATGCCATGGCTGTTGCCGGCAGCTCGACGGCAGCTTCCTGCTATGTCCAGGGGCTGGATTTCCCCATCAGGACACGAGCCCGGGGTGGTTTGCTCCCTCCCGGCCGGCTGTAGGGTTGAACACGTCCCTGCACACTGCGGGCAGCCCCAGCTTTGGGGTTATTCATTGCTGAGGGGCTTTTTTTTTTTTTTTTTTTTTTCTTCTCTTTGGGCTGAAATAAGGAGGGGAACTTCCTCCCTGCTGTAGCGCTCTCCAGGGTTTTTATCCCACGAGATGCTGGAGCCGAGACGACACTGGGGACGGGAGCGCCGGTGGCTCCCCAGGTCTGGTGTGTGTCCCTCCCCCCCCACCCCCAACAGGGATGGGGTGACAGGATTGCTCTGCACGGACTCTCATGCAGCTTCCCACCACGGCCTTATCTGTCCCACACATACTGCGATGCCGACACGTGAGGGTGCGTGTAAGTGCAGGGTGGGGCGAGAGGCATTTTTAGTTTGGGACCCAGCTAAGGGAGGAGGTTTGCAAATCCTGCTGGCCTTCAGCTAGAAAAATAACTGCAAAATCCCGCACCGCCTTCTCCCGTCCTCCTTCCTTGGGTTCCCCCGAGGCCCCTGGCGTGCAATGAGCTGCTCCTGCCCCAGCACCCTCGCATGGCCTGCTAAAAGGGCGAGGGTTTTAAAACGCCTGGAGACTTACAGCTGCAGAGTTCAGGCTGGAAATAGAGCTGAGGAACTGGTTTTGCCCTCACCCCTTTCCACTGGATTTTTTTTTATTCTTTAGGAAGAGTAGCAGAAAGTTGTTTTGTAGCTGCAGGTCATGTAAAAAAGCTGCATTTTAAAATCCAAGCAGGGAGAGCTGGGCTAAATGTGATTTGACAGGATCCCTCTAACCGCATGCCTCTTAATTTCCAAGTCTGATCAGTGCGACTGGACAGCTAAATAAATGAAGTAGTGCATATAATTGAATCTCTGCTCAGATGTTCAAATATATGCCAGCCTGCCCTGCCC
>VYZV01026555.1:15360-31228 GCA_013401275.1 Pandion haliaetus | reverse complement strand
TTTTTCCCAAAGCTGCTCAAACCATTGGATAATGAATCTCTTCTTGGCACATCATGTAATGCTATGAAATTCAGCACTTACTGAGAAATGAGGCTGAAGCCACCAAGACCATGAGGTGAAGTTTCCATGAAAAATGGACAGTAGCAAAATAAACATCTTCTACTGTGCCTTCTACAAGACTCTTAAATTTCTATACCTCTCTGTACACAGCAGTTGATCTTAAAAAAAACTTTGACTGTCATCAAAGACAGACACATCTCGCTCCAGTTTAAAAATGAGGGTTTCCTTTCCGGACACTAAGCTGATATGAAAAAAAAACACAGGACAGTTCCCCCAAAAAGCATTATGTGCAAACTCTTCTTATGACTTAAGGGCTATTGCAGTGTTCTCTGCCTGTATGTTTAGTGTCTAGCTCATCTCCAGAGTAGGTATGCTAGGGAAATGTTTTTGAAGGTTATATTGGTCAGATCTGAAGGAAGATCCTCGTCTGGAATAAAACCATGCCAAATACTGTGAAAATCTTTTAAATCATCTTTCCCCGATTTAGCAGAGTAAATGTGAATCCTGGATTTTTCTAAGGCCCAAGATACAGGCAGGAGGAAGGGAAGGGCTATTCTTCTACTAGCATGATAGTCCAAATGATGGTGAGCTTAACATGTGCCAGGATAGCACAGGCTGTGATTATGGTCAGTCACATCAAGTCTTGTGGATTGGCTACTTGCTTATTCAGAAAAGATGGAGGAAAGGAGGAGAAAGAGCAGGGTGAAGAAGCAAGTCAAGAGTGTGCTTAGATCAGGTGCTGTAGCTACAAATCACTCATGGAATTTTTTCTGTATCTATTTAGCCCGTTGTTTTTATTCCCTTATGTGCTGCTACCTCTTGAGAGTACCTGAGAGGCACAAGGTTTCAAAATGCCATGCAAAGTCACTTTCTTTTCTTTTCTTCTCTTCTGTGTGAAATATTCTCTGTATCATCTCTATCCCTAAACAGCCAAGAACATTTTTGAAGGTATCCAGCATTTTTCCATTTCACAAAATCTAAGGGCTATGCTAAAAAGCTGCTATATTCTTTGCAGGAATGGTACAGTATCTAATGAGGCATGTTTTGTAGTAATTGTTCTGTGAAGGCCATCAAATATTGACATATTGATACTGCTGGCTTGATTTTTGGCCTACAGTAATGAACTTGGAGGGAGGAAATCATCAGTGAAGTCAGCATTATGGTTGCACTTGCCCAGATTTCGGCCTCCTGCTGGGGGGACATTTCAGGCCATAGCTCAAGTGTATCTGAATGATCTTCCTTAAGAAGTAGTGTTTAATTTTGCACGGAGGCAGCTATACACAGAGTCCAGGAAAGACTGTCTGTGGCAGAAACAGAGATGTTTCTGGGCATCACTCTGGGAGTGTCACTATGGAGTGCTGTCTGTAGCAAGGAGTCCAAAGTCCTTGACAGGCTTAGGTAGGCTGAGCAAAAGATGCTTTCAGGTATGGCCCAAAGATAGTATGGACAATAAGGAGTTTTTGCCCCCTAGAAGTTTACCAGCTGTGTTCTCACAGGACAGTGTAGGTGCAGTTTAGAAATACAATTTATTACTTGGTCTTTTTATCACACTGCTATATAATATCTTAGACTCTAAGTTAGCAAACTGAATGGAGCTTGATAGAATAGTCATGGGACACTTGTAGATTATACTATGATTGACAGATGTGTTCTGACCAACTAAAGTCAAGTATGAAATGGTGAAAGCACTGTATGTCAGAACCATACTAACAGATGCAGGTATTAATCTAGTGCTGACCTTCATGTAGCTGCACAGTATAGTTTCTGCTCCTTTTCTTCACATGAGCAGAAGATCAATCAAGCATTTCTCAAGGTAAAGTAGGAAAATTAGGGTTCGTACAGAAGGGAACTGCACTGACAAACATTATATTCACTTGCTAAATAAAACATGAGGAACAAACAAGGAAATAGAGAGGTAATTCTGTAAGTCTGCTGTCTGTAAGAAATATTCCCTGAATGTTTTTCCTAATTTCAAATTCAAGACAGGGTCGCTCTGGTAACAGTATCATTAGTAACCTTATCACTTACCATCACATGATGATTCTGTGATATCCCTTCTAACCAGAAAAGGCCAAGAGGAACAGATGTGTTAAAAGTTTCTGAAGTGCACACTTGGAAGGCATAGCCTGCAGATAGACAGGAAGTGCTTGTGCCCCATTTGCACTCTCTTTTATGGTTCTTCTGAGGACAATGCTGTTTCTGCTGAAGTTAAAGAACTCATTAACTTGCATGTCTGAGGGCTCCTCCCCAGCCCTAACTTTGTAGGAGAAAGCTGAAAAGAAAAAATTAGGGCCAAAATGTTTTCTTGTCCACCTATGGCAAAGCATTCCATACTGCAGCCAACCCCAGTATGGACTACATCATATCGATCTAATGGACAGCTTTGCCACAGTTGCTTCCAAACTCATATAGCAAATAAATAATAATAACAACATTTTCTGGTGTTTTCAACCTCTTACAAGAAAAAAATAAATTCTACATTGCAAAATTTTCTTTTTTCATTCTTAAAATGTTACTTATTTCTTTCATTACATGTTTTGCTTTCCTGCCCTTTTGATTTTCTTAATTGTTGTTAATATTTTATATAATTTTACACTTGTTCTGGTTTTCTTATTTTACCTGTATTTCTGTCCCACTAGTGTCTTCCCTTCATCTGTCTTTTACACATTCTTCTCTGTTTTCAGTTATTTTTCAGTCTTCATTCTCCAAATGTCCGCTTTTCTCATTGAGCATGGATTGTTTCTCCTTTATAGTATTAGCCCTTAAAAATCACAGCTTTTCACTAGTCATAGCTTTTAATGGTCAAGTTATGTTTTATAAGTCCCTGAATCTCCAAAGGTCATGCATGCAGTTCAGGCTTTCTCTTCTTAATGTTTTCACTGTTGAGGGTGTGCCTGCAAAATCATTCAGTACTTATCCTGGTCAATGTTACATAGCTCTTTGGTAGGTTTACACAGCTCATATTACATCAATGGAGGTTAATTATATTATTGAAATTACAGACTTCACTGTAATGTCTTACTGATTTTGAAGATAAGCTTGTGCTGGGGAAAGTATGCTAGTATTTTTCTGATGTCGTAAGAACTTAGATTATTACCCACCAAATCATTATAAATGCAATTTAGCACTTGTGATAGGTGCTCAACTACAGAACTGTGACTCTAAAAGCCTCTTCTTAGCTGCAGAATACTTAATCTCCGTTAGCTCATTTGCTTTTAACATTTATGTTCTTCAGAAATTGACATTGCTGTGGGCAATTTGTAGCAAGAAGGGAGTGGAGATGTTGGTTTTCTATCTTGCTTGTTGATGCTCCTCACTTACAATACTTTTAAAGATTCATTGGGTCAGAAACAGGGCAAGCATGATCCATTAGCCCCACAGAGCAAGGCTGACTGTCCAAATTTCGTTCTCTGACCTTGGATTTATTTTCCAAATTTGAAACTAGATAAAAATAGCTATTGAGCCAGGAACTGGCACAAGGGCTTCCTCCCCAAGTGACTTGGTGACAGTGCCAAAGGACCATGCTAGCCCTCGTTCCCTCTTGATCTTCTCCTCACTTCCCCCTTTTTCTAAAGAACAGATAGTCCAAAATGAACAGTGTCATAAGGAGAAACTTAAGAATATTCACCACACCTCATAAAGTCTGTGAAACTTCTGTGAGTTCTAAAGGTGAGTATTACAATATCTTCATGCCTCTACATATATAGCCCTTAGCTACTGTACTACGCAGCAGTAAAAACAACTGTCTTGATTTTCAGTTTGTATTAATCATCACTATTCTGCTGAAAATGCTGATGTGATAATTTTCTCCAGCCTATAATTTGCATGACTGGATGAGTTGTATCAATGTCTTTAAAGATTATAATTAGAAGTGTATTAGGAGATCACTGTCAGAGTGAGAAGTCATCATTCACTTTTAATGGAATTATGATGGTGTCTTCTAAATAAACAACTTCAAATGCCAAACAGTAAACAAAGCTGTTGAAGGATTATCAAAGTCCTAAAAAAATGTAGCTATATAAGGACAGTTTGTTTCATTTGGAGTGTTTTGTTGCTGTCATTGTTTTTTTCCATGCTCTGTAACAAGGTAAAATAACTTAGTTCCCAGTTATATACTGAGTATGCATTCACATTGATCACAAGTTCACAAAGTCAGGCTTAGTACAGTTGTTATGGTAAGTGGCATGGATCAGCAATAGACTTAGTAGCATTGGACAGTGCTGTCCTCAGGGGGTCGTTCTACCATCAGCAGCAGGCCTATCTGTGGGTGATGGTTTGGCAGAAGAGCAGCAGGGTTGGGATCTCAGTCACTTGTCCTACCACAGCATCAACGTACTGTAGAATGTAATTGCCCAATCAAGTTAATGCACATGAATTTGTGGACCATGCTGCATAGCAGATTGTTCTTCAAATGGTCCCCTTGATTTCACTGGGGATAGAGTAAGAATTACTGAATGTAAGGATGATTTTCATCCCAGAGTATCTGTTGTTTCTGTCCTTCAGCTCCATCCCATGTGCACAATAAAGATAATTCTCAGAAATACAAGGGGTTTTGTTTTGACTTCTCCTAAGCTAATAGATAGCCAATTGAATAATTTATTCTTTCATGCAAGATAAACTTGATCCTCCTGGCTGACAGAGTAAAATCACTCAATCTTTTTCCACTGTTTGTAAGACAAAGACGGAGGGTCTCCAAAGATACATTGATAATTTGAGCTGTGTGTAGCTGACTTCAACACAGATAACTGAAGGTGGGTTTTTAAAAAAAAAAAAAAATCTGGTTTTGTAAGAAATAAGACCTGGCTTCTAGCAATTAACTTATTTTCCATTTTATTTTATTTTTTTTCTTTCAATACTCAAAACAATGTAACACTATATGCATGCAGGAGAGAGACATACAGTGTAGAATTAGTGCTTGCATATTCCTTACTTTGTCTCTTACTTAGCTCTGAATATGTCTCCAAATACTTTTGCTTGTGCCACATGTCTGAGTGGGCCTCACTATTTCAGGTCCTTTCCCTTCAGCATTCTTCTTGCCTTTTCTGCTGTTACCTGGGTGTTTCCAGCTGTTTCTTATGTTGTACTTCCTTGAGATTTCAAGTATCACCAAAGCATTTTTTCCTCTGCCAGTGAAACCTTTCTTATTAAGCATTTACAGCATGTGCAGCACAGCCTGTGTTTAGACATCACTTCTTTACTATTACTTAGGTGCTGGTTGAGGAAAAGGATGCCTTTCCTTGCTTAAAGACTGTTGCTCAGATTATACATAGCTATCATAACACTAACATAATATATGCAAACCTGGCCCTGTATTTTGTTGCCCCCACCCCTTCAGGGAGGCCACCCTTTCATTACAGCATCCTTCTTCCAATGCCAAGCTTTCCTTGGCAGTGCACCCGAAGCCTATAACCCTATTCTCTAATTTCTCTTTCCTCGGCACACTTCACTTCTCGTTTCAGACAAGTCTGGTCTTAAGCCCATACTAAGTACCTTGCTGTGTGTAACCCTTTAGTGGCATGTGTCCTGCTAGGCCTGTAGTCTTGTCCAGGTTTTGGCTGGGAGAAGGTTAATTTTCTTCTTAGTAGCTGGTACAGTGTGTTTTGGATTTAGTGTGACAATAATGGGGATAACGCACTGATGTTTTACTTGTTGCTAAGTAGCACTTACCCTAAGTTAAGGATTTTTCAGTTCTCCATGCTCTGCCAGTGAGCAGGTGCACAAGAAGCTGGGAGGGAGCATAGCCAGGACAGCTGATGTGAACTAGCCAAAGGGATATTCCATACCATAGAATGTCATGCTCAGTATATGAACTGAGGGGAGTTGGCCAGAAGGGGCCAATCTCTGCTCGGGCATCTGTCAGTGGGTGGTGAGCAATTGCATTGTACATAGCTTGTCTAGGTTTTGTTTTTTAGGTCGGTTGATTGGGGGGGGGTGTGTGTGTGTGTGTGTTATATTCCTGTTCATTACTGTTATTGTTGTTGTTGTATTATATTTTATTTTACTTTAGTTATTAAACCATTCTTATCTGAATCCACGACTTTTACTTTTTTTTTTTTTCCAATTCTCACCATCCCACTGAGAGCAGGAAGGAGTGAGCAAGCAGCTGCCTGGTGCTTAGTTGCTGGTTGGGGTTAAACCATGACAACTCTATTTCCTTTGATCTTTTCTCTAGGTTAGCAACCCTTAACTCTGTTTTTTCTCCTCTTGTCCCAGAGGGGCTTTTGTGATGGACCTGTTGGACACTGTATCCTAATTGTCTCTCTCCAGCTATGATGATATAATATCTAGCAGACTAACATCTCTTTCTGAATGTTAGCAACACTTACTAATTGAATCACAAGAAATTTCATAAACTGCATGCCTAGATAGCTATGCTCTTTGTTACATTTCAACAGATACTCTGTAATGTTGTTTTCCTCTTGGGGGAAATCTAGCTAAACAATCAAAACAGTCAAACAAAAAAGATCATAACACAGACTTTCTGACTGAATCACAGATGTTTGAAATGACCCAAATTCTGATGTCACTACATGAAATAATGACATCATGATGTTTCTAGTAACATGAAGTATTTGTATAATGATAGGTTTCAGTTTGGTTGCCTTTGTAAGAACTTCAAATACGGAAAACATAAATTTTCTATAGGGCTTTGATAGTTTATTCATCATTGTACTGCCTCTTTGTCCTTGTGTTTATTTTTAAACTTTCTGTTGCTATTTTGTTTCAGTGAATACTTCACCACTATAATTGCCTTTACTCACTTATATGCCTAAACTGCACTAGGTAAGCCATCTCAAGGCTATCTTTTTTGCTAGTTCTCCACAAAGAAAAGTCAATTTCCCAGTACCTTTCAATGTACATGAGCCTTTTTGATATTTTTTTGTAATGTGTTATTTGATATAGCTGCATCATATCATGGTCATTTTGCCAGTCAATTCCTGTCACATGTCAACAAGTGACTAATAACTCTGAGCTAGTCAGGTAACTGGGATCAATCAATAAAATGTGAGCCTTTTCCTGTATTTTGGCTCACACATTTATTTGAATTACCATCTTTTCTCCAAAATTATCTTGCAGAATTGGAGGTGATGGGCAGTATGTTCAGAAGAAGCTCCGAAGTCAGCTTTCTAATGCTCTTTTCCCTGCTACATTTCAGCTTTATTCTGTGGTAAAGTAGGGGTAACAATTGCTACACTCCTGGGACATTTGGATGTTAACTTAATACTTGCTAAGATCTGCATGTTTTTATATCAATGGCAGGGTATTTTTTTAAGTTTCTTTTACTAGATAGTAGCTTTTTCCCTTGGGGCGTTCAAACATCAATGACTGAAATTGGATGCAGCCACCACTTTTCCCCCACGCCATACTACACACTGATACAGACTAAGAATGATTACAAATAGAAGATGAAACATTGTGGGAGGGAGAGGAAGGATAAAAAGCTCCTACTGAAATAAGGAGGGTGACAATAACTATTTGCCAAATTAGAAAGCTGTTGTAATATTTCTGAAAGAAAACATACAATAATGGTATCTGATTGCTTTTACTTGCTGTTAGTGTATTGCCCTAAATAAACTGTCTGGACTTTTCTCAGAACTATGTCTAAAACATTTGGCTCATAAGACATAAAAGGGCTACGTATTGGAGTCTTTCCCTGCTTTTTTGGCACATTTGCTCTTTTTGCCTTCAGTACAGCAGAGTAAGACCTTTTTGCAGGTCATTAGTATTTTAAAAGAGAAACGTGTGAAGAGTATCAAAATGTTTGCATTTTCACCACGGTACTTTTTTTTTTTAATTGATTATTATTTTTATTTTAACCAAAATGTGTATAACTGTAATTATTAGAGTTAAAATACTAAAAACTTAGGGTTTGATTGCATAGACATTCAATCTCTCATAGATTTCCTTAAGTATTCTCAATGTCTTTGGGGAATTATCAAAATTTTCATTGAAATCTGCATCTTTTGGCTGATTTTAGTACCTTTGGAGTATTTACTCTGGCACAGAAAATCTGCATTGTGATGAGTGTCACCATCATCAAGAGAATTAAGCAGGTACCTTTTATGTTTCATATCATACCTCCTAGTATTCAATATAAGAAACATATTTTATGGAGGAGTAAGTTCAGGCTGGAAATTCATATATGTATTTTCCCCCACTATATTCTCTGCCTGTATATAAGGGTTCCTGTGCAGTGATTTGGCTGTGACAAAATAAAGCTTTAGGCTTACACTATGGTGTAAATGAGATCATATTTGTTGGTTTTTCTGTCCAGGATGTAGAAATACGGGAAGGTTACGCTGCTAGTTGCCTCTCAATCTTACTAAAATTTTTTTTCTGTATGTAAAATCATTATAGTTAACTTTTAAGCTGAGACAGTGTTCTTCATACTGTGAGGAAGCTGGAATTTTTCATTTTCTATTGCAGCTGCAATACTAGAGATAGGTCATAAATTTACTTGTCTCAAGTTAGAAGGTTGGTTAAAAAATTGAAAACATAAATTTTAAAGTTTCATGAATGCATTTAGAACATAGAATATATAATATAATTAAGGTGGGAATTTAGACTCTGTCAAGGTTCACTTGTGTTGTCTCTAAATAGTTAATGATAATGCAATTTTAAATACACAATAACTATGAATGTTAAACAAGCAATGGATTTCTTTTTTTGTAAGTTAAGGGAAAACCTAAGAAATACACTTTAAAGAATTTAATCTAGGAAAAATTCTGTAATTTTTGTCATGGAAATTTTGCTTTTTAATTTTTTGTGTAACATTTAAATGTGAAGAATGATCAGCTCAACATGTAATTACAGAAACGTCATCATGTAGTTTGCATAGTTGGAAAAAATACTGAAGAAAGTAAGCAAAATAAATTCAGCCTTACTGTGTATTGTTAAAGACTCAGTGAAATAAAAGGCAGACATTATAAAAATTGGATGGCATATTGATTTTGCATTATAGGATAAAGGTTTGCTTACAATTGAAAAACTGTGGCAGCGAGTAGTAATGGCTCTGAAATCATTTTGAGGAAAGCAACAGAAGAAGGAACAGCTGTCTGCCTTAGTTCTCTGGTTGTGTGGTGTGTACAGATAGCGATGCAAGACTATTTTATTTCTCGTGTTAAGAACATGTGAGGAAAATGTTTGGTTATTTTGGCTTCTTTGGTGTACTTTTGTAATTAAATCTGCAGAATGCAGGCAAACTATCCTTTTTTAAGCAATTTCTTCTCCTGTGTACTCAAGTATGCAAAATGAGACTGCAGTTTCCTTCAATTATTCACATTTATTTGTTGAATTTCCTCTGTAAATAATTTTAAGTCTCTAGATTGCCCATGAGCAATTTGTTGGAAATAATTGATATTTAAAATTCCAGGTGTGATCACTCTCCTTGAAAAACATAACAGATGGTACAATTTCTATTTCTTAGCCAATGAAGGGTTTTCTAACAAGTAGCTTTCTAGTCTAAGTACTCAAAAATTCAAAATTCATTAACATTCTTTCATATTTTTTTAGAATCAGTTGTTTATGGGAGTTAGTAAATTTGTTTGCTGATATATTTGTGGAAGGTGAGTGTGAAAGGTGCACAAACAAACTGAAATAAAATACATGTTTTTTTCTTGGAAATATTTTCTGAAAATATTTTTAGATATTTGTCCACATTATATCTATATAAAACTCTCTCACAGAGCTGCACACAGACAAATACAAAAAAAAAAAAAAGAATTTAAGTATCCCAATCTTGTACCATAGTGGCAAATGTTATTTACATCAGTAGGTTGCCTTTCTGTAGAGGAAGACTGATGTCCTCACCGTGCAGCCATTGGATATGCAAGTTGTTTCTGTGACCTGCCACTGTGGTACCTGAGGTTGCTTAGTGTTTCTGAGAACGTCAGTCAGCACCTTTCAGTATTAGACCCTACAAATTTAATTTTGGACTAATAACCTTTTGTTTAATTGAACAGTTGTTTGCTTAATTATGATTGAAAGGGCAGTATCAGACTATTTCTGGCACCAACAGTGATTGCTGAGTTGCTGGTTTTATAGCAGAACACAATAAATTTTTTAAAAACTGTTCTTTTCTGATCTTGATGCACAGACTTCATGCCATGCTCATTGTAAGCACAGTTGAAATAGTTCCTGTGAGACCCCACCTGGAGTACTGTGTTCAGCTCTGGGGCCCCCAGCTTAAGAAGGACATGGAGCTGTTGGAATGAGTCCAGAGGAGAGCCACAAATATGATCAGAGGGCTGGAGCATCTCCTGTATGAGGACAGGCTGAGAGAGTTGGGGTTGTTCAGCCTGGAGAAGAGAATGCTCCAGGGAGACCTTATAGCAGCCTTCCAGTACCTAAAGGGGGCCTACAAGAAAGCCAAAGAGGGACTTTTTACAAGGGCATGTAGTGCTAGGACAAGGGGTAATAGCTTTAAACTGAAAGAGGGTAGATTTAGTTTAGATGTAAGGAAGAAATTCTTTACTGTGCGGGTGGTGAGGCACTGGAACAGGTTGCCTAGAGAAGCTGTGGATGCCCCATCCCTGAAAGTGTTCAAGGCCAGGTTGGATGGGGCTTTGAGCAACCTGGTCTAGTGGAACATGCATGTCCCTGCCCATGGCAGGGTGGATGGAACTAGATGACCTTTAAGATCCCTTCCAACCCAAACCGTTCTGTGATACTATGATTCTGGGAAACTTGGAGGAAATAGTAGGAAAGGAAGCTGCTCATGATTCAAATCTTGTTTGTTTCCCTGGTAGAGATTACTTAGTGCTCAAATACATACTTCAATCATTTACACTTTAGGGTAAATTTTGCAGAAGCATCTATGTTGCTTTATAGTCTCATTCTAAGTGATCAGGAGACTGGGGTCCTAATTTCAAGAGGGGCATAGGCACACAGTTCTCAAAGGGCTTAAGCACCCACTATGCACATTTATGCATACTTGTATTTAGAAAACTTCCCTGTCCATACAGTTGCCTAATTTTTCAGAGAAAACTGATATTTGCAAGTTTCCACAGGAATTTTGTGAATTTGACTACATAGCTTTCAGCCTTACAGAATATAAAGCCACTGCTGAGGACAGTAGTCAAGTGTACAAGCCTTGTAAAACATCGTATGAAAATACATCTTGAACTTCTCAGGGTTATGATTGCCAATGTTCTGTTTTTATTACCAGTCTTAATTTTAAACTGGGACTCCTCAGTGCAGAGATAGATCCTCAGACACAAATTGCTTCAGTAGTGATAGAAATTGAAGTTTGCATTTGTTGGCACTGAAAAGATACTTTGAACTAAATTAAATGTACGGATTTGAAGCAGACATACATTCCCATTACAGTAAGGCCTTAATTTCAGATTAAAAAAGCAGGTACTGTTGCAATGTTAGCCCCAGAAACACTAAAAACCTCCTTTGAAAAATGTGGCTGTGTGTTGCTATTGCCAGTTTGTAAGTCATTTTTGACACTTGCATATTCCTGAGAGCATTTTTCTAGTAACTTTATTATCTGAATGAGATTATCATTAAAAATTGAACAAATATTGTTTGACTTCCCTTTGAATAGAAGAACAGCTCTTTTGAGACACTTATTAAACTTTACTCCAGGCATTGTAATTCATATAATAGGAAATCTGGCAGTTATGGAAAAAAAGAAAAAAACCACTGCAAATACTTTTGATTGATTTATAAGTTGTAGGGGAAAGGAAAAAGCAAAAGGGCCTGCTGCCAGCAGGTTAGGCCCAGACTGTAAAACCTAGAACAAGGGTGAACACATCAATTTCTGGCCTTATTGCCCCAGATCACCGACTTCCTTATCATGAATGAGATGCAGGCATTAAATTTAGTGCAAAAAGATTTCCCTTGCGTGATTTATTTATGTTACAAAAGACTTTTAACCTACATGGCACCCAGCTCTGCCAGCTGGAACCAAGTGCCTGAAATTGTGTGGGCCACATCATTTAGCACCTCTGCCTACTGGTCCCTCTGGAGTGGGATACAAGGCCTCAGTTGCTCCTTTCAGGGTCCAAGCCCATGGCATGACAGTCTTGTGGGTCCCCAAAGACATGGTAGAAGGGGAACAAGAGCATGATAAGCAACAAAAGCCACATTGTGCAAAACTGGACTACCAGAGGTCATCGAGGAAGCTTGCTGGTCATGTGCAGTAGCTGGAAAAAATCCATGAATAAGTGAAATGTCTGTTCCGCATGGAGCATTCATCTCATCTTCTGAGCATGGGGGAAAGATTAGGTATGTATCAGTTAGCTGTGCTGAGTGTTTTTTTCTCCGCTAACTGAAAACTGGTTTTTGAGTTGTATTGAGCTGCTGAGGCAGTGAATGTCAGATGAATTTTAATAAGAATCTAAAGGGAAAAAAAATAACCAAAAAGCAAAACCCTAAACCCCTCCAGTGGCCTTGCTGACAGCACTATATGTGCTTAGATATGATTTCCTATTTAGATGCTCCCCACTGAAGATGACCTTGGATTTTGACCTTTCTTTAAGGGGAGGGCATGTAAGCATGTACACTGGGTGTGTGACTGTCATTTCTCAACCATTCCTATTTTCAGAAAGGTACTATGCTTCAGGTTACTGAGGTTGGTTTTATCTTATAGAATCTAATTCTGTAATTCTGTAGCTGAACTTGTCTTGGTGAATAGAGAAGGACAATTTGGTTTTCTCTGGCCCCAGTTGAGCATTGTATTTTATCCTTCAAAAGTATTGTCAATGACTTCAAAAATGTGGTGTAGAATACAAACTCTATTCTAGGCACAGACCATGTGCGATGCATATTAAATATTCACAATAACGATTATATTCTCCCCCTAATGTGCAGGGATTTACATATGTAACGCTAGGATGAAAAGTTATTATATCCACATAAAAAAAGCTACTTTAAAATGCAGAACATGGCCATTTTCCAAAGTGAATATTACAATACTAAATATTTGTAATACTGAATATATTATTGTAATACTGTATGTGTGCCAATATTTTAACAGTGGTCATACTCAAAGACTTGCCAGTTTGCAGTTAGATAAATTAACTGAGTTATTTCAATATTATTTGGTATAACCATAGCTTCCCCATTCTTACTAAAGGGAAAATAAAGAATGATTAAAATGATGGTGTATAATTACATCTGACATTATTAAACAGTGAGGCTATACTGTTTTTGTCATTCTAATACATGTTTCATGACTGAAATTGCACTAAAAGTGTGGCTCTTGATGCTTAATTCTACGGTCGAAATTCTCATAATTTGGTGTTCCCATACAAGCAGACTTTGAGTGTAAAGGATCCAGGATGCAGTAGGGAGGGGAGAATTCTAAAAGAAGTATTTTGGCAGCTTGATGGTATTTTGACAGCAAGACCCTCCAGGAAGAGTAAAACTCAAAATAGCAAATAAAGAAATAATGGGAAATAGTGTATGGTAAGAATAGTTTGAAAGATGGAAGTTGCTGAAAGAAGGAGAAAACAGAACAACAACAAAATAAATGCTAGAGGGGGAGGAGAAGGATTAAGAAATCCTGAATAGATGCTGCTCAAAATTATCCATTACAGTGACGCTATATGAGAAGCTTAAATGTTTCTATAACCTTCTCTTGAATACAAACCAAAAACTTGTCTTTGCTAGACTGATAGTCTTTCATTGATATAAGAAAATGGTTTTGTGAGAAATTAATATTTATTAATTGCATACTAAGTCATGGAACTGAGGAAAACTTCTGAGATCCAGCAAAAGTCTATTTTGCCATGGTAACCTAGGAGTTTTCTCTGAGGTCTGTGCTTGCATTTACAGACCTGTACCCAAAGTTCATGCAACTTTTCAGGCTGCATTTAAAGTGAATTCTTTGTGAAAATGACCATACAGTGCTTTTGTATCAGAATAGCGCTTCCAGCAGTAACAAAGAGCCTGGCTTCAGAGGAGCCCTGAATAACTTGGTAAAAAGGCAAGATGGCTCATTCACACCAATGATCATCAATATCACCTAGATTATTTGGCACTGAGAAGCAAGAAAGAGGGGGAATTAGATTTGCCTAATATTCAAAGCTGGAAAAAGTTTTTCCAACATCAAAAGGAAAATCATAAACCTTCCTATTGATTGTGTGGAACCACCAGCAAATAAAGGTGGTTTCTTGTTTAACAGATTGCATGGACATTCTTATACCTAAATATGGGTATCTTATTCCTTTCTAGACTGCTAATATTGAGGTATTTCTAAGCTGTTGCATGGACTCCAGGTTTCAAATGCACAGCTAACAGAATAAGGCATGTGTAGTTACATAGATCTGTCACATTTACATGGAAGAGGATGAGCCATCGACCGTTGTTGTCTGGATGTATAACCAGATCCTAGCCCTCTCCTCCATCTTGCTCATGCACACAGATGCATGTATGTATTGCACAGCCTGCAGTACAGAAACCAACGTTTGCTTCTAAATCAGACATGCACATGGAAGAGCAATAAAATGCATCACAGGAGCTTATAGTAGTAATTATTCTTAATGCTGTTTTAAAGCAAGTGTTTGTTCTGTCACATTCTTTTTTCTTCTGCTGGGATGGAGGGGCAGTGCATTAGCCAGAGACTGAGACACTCCTTGGGAAAAATCTATGGGAAGGGGTTTTGGCACATTGCTTCTCCACATCTCTTACAATCTCATTTAAGCTAAGGGAATTTTCCAGTTCTTAATTGGTAGAGGAATGTATCAGAAAAGAAGTTTTAGCTGAGACGCTACTCATATTATTGTTGCAAATAATTGGATTGTTTCAGCTAGCACACCAGCTATTGTGAATGTGATATGGCTGTTACTAGCTAACACTGAAATATGTGTTATAAAATGACAGGCAGGTAGTAGATCACAGACCAGAAAACACTGATTAAAATTTCTTTTTTTATATAATAGCCAGTGGGGATAGCATGACATAAGTAAAAAGAGCAAAGTTTTCCAACTGGGTCCCTTGGTTCAATGGCATCATTATTTCCTTTTTACTGCATTGTCCTTCTTTAGAGAATTTTTAACCTTTCTTTTTCAGAAAATAAAGTGGGAGGGATTGCAGGAATAGACTGACTCTTGTTTATAGGAAGCTTGGTAGTAAACAAGATTCTTAGAGATCAAGTATTACACATATTTTTTTAAAAAAATACAAAATTATGTTGGATAAGTTTTTCATTAATAAAGAAATAAAAATTAAAAGGATATTACAGTGTTGCAGCAAAGTGTTTATTTTGTATGGCATTAGGAACTTTGTAGTGGTGAAGTCAGTGGAACTAAAGCCCTCTCATAATAGTCCATGAAGGCTCTAAGATTCAACCATTTAAAGAGCAAAACCTTAACATGAATTAGATCAGACATGATGCTGAACCCTCTGCAGGGTGCTGGTACACACAATGGCTATATTGTGAGAAGTCTGACTCATAAAGAGTGTCTTACATAAAGCACATTATATAAAGTAGCTCTTCACCCGCTGGCATACATTCAGGACTCCAGAAAGTTCTGCATATCTTCCAAAGTTTGGATGTCTCCGTGTTTGAGTCTGCGTGTCCATCCATGTAAGTGGCCATCACTGTTAGATTTTATAAATACGTATGCACTGATCAAATATCCAAGTGCAGTTGTACAGGCAATCAATGAGGAAAGAGGAGCATGCCTATTGGAAAACTTGGCAAATACTGCCTTTTGCTAAAAGTGTTACTGCAGTTTTAGTATCTACACAAAGCAAATAAGAATTTAGCCTGTGCATGGAAGATTTTGTGCAGTGAACTGCCTGAAACAGAACAGGCGTCTTCCTTCATAAACTAGTATGAAACAGTTCATCATTC
>VYZV01026555.1:0-15332 GCA_013401275.1 Pandion haliaetus | reverse complement strand
CACTCCTAAGTGTTAAACCTGATGATCCATATTAATATTTATGGTTTTGCTATACTGTACTCTTGCTTTTGCTATACTGGGAAAGAGCAGTGCTGTCTATCAGTATGAGTTTACACCTCTTTAAAGCTGTAAACTGACAAGCAGCACACTGGCATTTTTACTAATTATTTTACCAAGCTGATGACAACTAATCAAACTGAACTGCCAGGCGGCCTGACTATACAGTGGCTGGCACTATTTGCTTTCAGTACCTGCTCTGTGGTTTTAGGAATTTTCTTTCTCAACAGCGCCTGCTGAATATAACATACTTCCTGAATGCAGATTGTTTTACTAATCTTAAAGGAAAAATAAAGCAACTGTAAGTTCAGACCAGAATCTTCCAGCCTTCACATAGTCTTTTATTTAATGCAAACAAACATTTTAGTGGAAGACAGTGGGTCATTTGGAAATAAGGCCAAGCATATAGGTATGTGTATACATATACACACATATGTATATAGTACTTTCAATGTAATAGTACTTTTCAATATAGTATTTCGGTGTAGCAGTATTTTGCCTACAGTTGGGTGCTGGTTCTGCCAGAATTTTGAAAATAAATCTATTCAAAAGTGCATGAAGTTGGAACTTCTTTTGAAATATGGTTCTAGGTTTGATTGGTTTTTTTTTTTTAATTACATTTTAGGGAATGGTCTGATTATCTGTGGCTACTGTAAAAATGAACTGTTAGAAATGACAGACTTTTCACCTTAAAAACTATGACACAATTTGACCTTTAAAAGCAGCATTTTTTTCCAGCAATCTGAGGCTCTCCTACTGCCCTCATACGCAGTCCTTGAGGCTCAATCTGTGAGTCATAAACATGGATAGAGCCACTTGTGTGGAACACTTCTATTGAAAATATTCTACCTTGAGAATATTGGCTCAGCTGATGTTTGGGTTCATGAGTTCAGAGATTTTTGACAACACTTGAACTTCTGTAAAGCTAGCACTGCATGAAAAAATGCCTGTGATCTTTTTTAGCTGAGCTGACATGTTGTCTCTAGCTGAAAATAAACTGATCTAGTGTGCTGAAGCCCAATTCCAAGCTGCACGTTCTGTCGAGGCTATCCTTCCTTAAGAAGCTCTCCCAATCCTTAGTCAAGTTTTTAAAAAATATATTTACTACAATAGATAATAATGCATCTACTGGTGTTACTTTGTGCAAATGATAAATAATGAGTTGTGAATATTCTCTCTATTACTAACAACTAATCACTGGTAAGTGATAGGTTCAGAGAAAATCTGCCATCAGATACTATAAATGCATATTTAAAAGCATCTGCAGCTTTTGTGTGTATGTATATATACATATATATATAATATTATATATAATACACACTCATGTATGTATGCATACACACTAGGAGAGGCATACATGTATTTCTATAGCCACATCTTCTCAGGTCATGTTTTAGCCATGTTCCACCACCTTTATCTCTCTGAACCGTTCACTATTTATTCACTCTAGAATTTTAAAACCAAAATAGTCAAAGTTTTTGATTAATCAAAAATACTGTACATTTGATCATGGTGTTCTCTTAGGGTGCACGTATATATTTACATACACCTTTTTTTGCTGAACCTATCATTGCATGTTGACTCAGGCTCTAGTTAAATGTGACACAGCATGTCAGTTGTAAAATGCAGGAAAAATACGTTTCAGTGACAGCTATTTTACATGTCAGCTACAGTGTTTAGTTCTAAATAAAAAGAAGAAAAATACTGCAACAACAGCAACAGGGTAACTCTTGTCTTCTTCTATACATTCATTTCCTGCTACCTTGATTCCTCATCATACTGCAGTACACAGAAAGATTATGCCTGCACTGTGTATGGGGTTTGCCCTTGATGAATCCAGTCATTTCAGCTTTCACAAAGAACAAGCTTGTCTAAAACCAGAGTGGATTTGTAAAGTGTTTACTAAGCTTTTAAAGCTTTAAAATCCAGCATAACAGGCATGATTAAATAGACACCAATGACAAACAAACAGTTCTGTAAAAAACAGCACAGCACATAACAATAACTGTTCCACAAGTTTACTGTTTGTTTCTGCTGCTTTCAGGGAAATTGAAAATGTGCAATATTTTTTCTTTCAGAATTTGTTGGAGTACTTGAAGAGCTCTGTTTAATGTTTGGTTGGGTTTTTGTGCCGATTTATTATAAAACAATGCTCTTTTTATTTCCAGTGGAACCCTAAATAAAATGGCATTTGTGAATAATACAATGTTCATAACACTTGTGCTTCAGGTGTGAAGGCACTGCTGAACAAGCAGCTGGTTATTAAACCCTGTGGCAACAGATAGTTGCATTGCTTTTCAGCTACGTAATGATGAGTGATAGGTCTGTTTCATGGTATCCCACTCAAGAGACAAACCACCTAGCAAAATAATGGCCAACTTTGTATACTGTGATTGCAGCAAGGTCTCTCTTCTGAAGACTAGCAGGGACATTCGAGCAAGGGCAAGCATCCCAACTGTGTTGAATGAGCCCCTGCAGCCGTAACACAGTTCTCCATGTGGATGATGTGGTAAGTGCCTTGCCCAAGGTCATGCTGCAAGTCAGAGTCAGGTCTGGAAATACCATGGAGGAACACTGGTTCTTTGTCCCATCATTACAAACTGCTGCATACCAACAGTTACCTTAATCTATACAAATGAAAACTAATGTAGCTACTACTACTACACTGTCAGTGGGGAAAAAAAGGTAAAATATATTCTACTGCTATCCCTTTGACAAGTGGTAAGGAATGCAAAATTCTGAGCAGTCTTCTGTCCATCAGCAGTAAAGCAACCTTTAAGCAGTATAATTAAATACACTTGATACAGTTGAGATTATCTCCCTAGTAAGTCCTTCAGTTTAAAAAATAATAACTGAGAATATAAATCACCACTACAAATAGGAGACCAGCAGCCACATTGCACAAGAAGGGATAGCCAGCATTGTCTAAAAACCCTTAACAGGGGCAGATGTTGACCTACATTTAGGCCAGCAGTCTCAGGTGTGTCTGTAGCTTCTAGGGAAAGCACAGAGATGGGCTGGAAAAGGCTTCTGTAAATCCTTGTGCCTGACACCTCATTTCTGTCAATTTTATGCCACTGCAACTCTATTGAAATCTGTCTAGCTGTTAGATAATTGTAATTTTGATGTGCTTTTTTGTTAAAGTTGTTAAGTTTACTTTTCAACTTCTAGGTCTAATCTGCCTATGGTCAAGATTTCTGACAAAGCACAGCATTTTGGGAAGGTTGTGATGGAGAGACAGCCCCAGGACCAATCACAAAAGGGAGAAGAGGGAGGAGACACAGGCAGGAATAGAGCATTAACTATTCAGGCACCTAGCACATTCCTCTTCATACTGTTCATCCCTTCTTCCACCCCTGTGTGTTTTCATTTTTGACATGGAGTGGATGCTACATGTGACTTTCTGTAAGCTGTCACCCGCTTCTCCAGTAGAGACATCATAGCATCTCAGATGAGGAGGATAGGTTTGCAGAGACAAGAAGGTCTCTTCTCCTTGCAGATCTTACGAGTTCCTGCTTGGAGTGTCAAATATTTGAGCAGAGACTGTGATTTGCTTGCCTGGGCTCTGAACCGGGTTAAGCATAAACCATCTCAGTCAACTGAGTTATGTTGGTACATGGCACTGCTTGCACTAAAGAAGTCAGTGTGTCATCCAAAAATGTTATTGCTGGTAGAACTCCACACTAACATGGCTTCTAGACAGGGACATTTTTGTCTGAGAATTAGACCACTCAGGGCGTACCTGTTTGTGGCAAGGGCTCTGCAGTTTTAAAGCAAGCCTGAAAAAACAAGTAGACCATTATACGCTACTTTTAACACTGCATGAGGGCTCTCCTTCTCCATGCAAGCAGAGGTTCTCCTTTATAGTGCTGTGCTACTGTTTTGTGTTTTTTGGTAGTGACACATTTAGCTATACAAAATATCTTCATTACTGACAGCCCCAGAAGAGTAGGTACCTGTTACCACCTTGTGCTATGCTGTACTGTGTTGTGAGTGCACTGCAGTGACTGGGGAAACATTATGAAATAACTCCAGGACTACTGTGGCTGCCCTGGAGGATGGAGCACAGCACCACAGAGGTTATGAGTGGTTTTTTCTCCACAGTTATTGCATCCCAAAGTGGTTGTGTCAGGACATCACTACTACTTTTTCCTGTTTTTTCAACCACAAAACTAGGATCAGAATTTGATTTGGCAGCCGCTGAGCCACCCTAATATAGCAGCAGACAAATCTAGGCAAAGAACAGATCTATCACTATATCTGACTGATCTCTCTGCTTATGCACAGTGACAAATTCTCACCTCTCCATATAGATCAGCAGGCTCTGTAACCAGTCAGTCACGCATAAGTTGTGACAGCGCATCACAAGATTGGCAATTTGGAACCTCAGTGTACAAGGTAAAACATGCCGGTTTTTTACATGAAAACAGCAGCCTTTTCCATTCCAATACTTTTTACCACCCTCACCCCCCCCATCATCCTTTCACAAGAAAACATAATGTTCTTCTATCTTCCAATACATAGAAAAGCATACAAAGCAAGGAAGTAATGAAAACAAATCTTTCAAGATTAATTTTCTGTAACATTTATTTCTTTAACATACTTTCATTCTCTCAGCTCAGGACTGGTTAAGAAAGAAATTCCCATTTGCTATGTTACCTTTAAAATGTAAAGTTGAAAATTTCAATCTTGAGATAAAAATTTAGGCATGTCAATTGATAGAAGATTGAAGAGAGAAGGTCATGAGAAGAGCAATATAGATAAGTATCATCAGTTGTCTTTGACTTCAGTGAAAATTAGAAATACATTGGCTTGGGTTTAGGAGCTAGTGACATGGATAAAGGATATTTTTAAAGTAGCTTTACATGTTACACTGCTTTTCTGTAGAATTTGAATTACTAAAATAATTGGGGATGTCAGAAAACTCACCCCGGTTAAAGACACTGGCTCTCAGTTAAAGACACTTAACCAAATGTTTTAGAAACAGGATATTTCAAGGAGCTGCTGAGCGTTTTGTATGTTTTCATGTTAAATGAAGCCATTAGTAACCACAGAAGCAGGGAAATGGAGTTCAAATATATAAAACTTCGGTTAAAATGAAAAAATCAAATAATTAAGTGGATTTTCAAGCATTTTTATTGTTAAGAAAAGCTATGGGGCACAAATTAAATGTGCTTATTCTCCCTAATATGGGAATATTGATAACACTGAAAAATAGTTGTGTCAGTTTTATGGTTTCCTCTGAAAATGTTAATTAAAAGAAAATTAGTTTCTAGGTCAGAAAGCTGAGAGGAAATTTATAGAAAGACAAATTAATAAATAAGGTTATAAAAACCTATAAGTCTAACTTTCATGATAGACTTGATGTTCTGTGTTCTGTTGCATGGTGTAAGTCTAATGGAGATCTGCCCATTTGCATTGTAGCATGGGGCTATCTATCAAGTAGATGTTATTAATGACATTACATTTAATATGATGGCTCTCAAACTTTTTTTGATCACTGTACCTAAAATGTATTCAATTTTTTTATGTATCACTATTCAGCCCTGGCATTAAACTTTTAATTTAAAACTCTCTTCAGGATGATGTTGGGGTTTAACCCCAGCCAGCAACTAGCACTACACAGCCACTCACTCACTCCTTCCCCCACCCCTGGCAGGATGGGGAGGAGAATCAAAAACAAGTAAAACTGTGGATTGAGATAAGAACAGTATAATAACTGGAATAAAAAAATAAAATATTACAATAATAATAATGGTAGTGAAAAGGAAGATAACAAAAAGAGAGTGAAATAAACCCAAGAAAGACAAGTGATGCCCAATGCAATTGCTCACCCCTTGCTGACTGATGCTCAGCCAGTCCCCAAGCAGTGATCCACCACTCCCAGCCAGCTTCCCCCAGTTTATATACTGGGCATGACATCATACAGTATGGAACATTCCTTTGGCCAGTTTGGGTCAGCTGCCCTGGCTGTGTCCCCTCCCAGCTTCTTGTGCCCCTCCAGCCTTCTTGCTGGCTGGGTATGAGAAGCTGAAAAATCCTTAGTATAAACGCTACTTAGCAGCAATTGAAAACATCAGTGTGTTAACATTATTCTCATACTAAATCCAAAACAGCACTCTATCAGGTACTAGGAAGAAAATTAACTCTATCCCAGCCAAAACCAGGACAGATGATATCAATGAAAATAAAATAATATCTTCTCTGGAGCAGCTGCAGGCTGCTGAGCATGGACTCACAGACCACCCAGTAACCTAGAGACCACAATCTGGAAACTGCTGTTTGATGGGCTTATCTGATGAATTTTCTTACAGTTTGCATAAAATTAGCTGAGCTTAGCTTGTTTCCTAGAGTTTCATCCATTTTATGACAACCACAGTTTCATTTTTGGTAGAGTTCACAAACTCTGAGTTGGATATAAAACGGACCTATCTTCTCAAGAGGTAGGCGCTTCTTTCCAAAGTGCCGGCATGCAGGATTTCAGAAAATACCAGTCTACTGCAACAGTCTAGGCAGTGAGAATGACTAATAAAAGAATATATTGCAGACTATATCCTTGGTCACTAGGAACAGCACAGAAGCTTGGCAGTCCTTTGGTATTAGAAAATTCAGGTGTCAGAAGCTTTAAAACCATCCAATATATTAATTATGCAGGGTGTATTGTTCTGGATCCCTGGTTTCCTTTTCCTGAAGTTCCGTTGGTTATAATGATGATCTGGACTACCAGTGTAGCAAGGAGAAAATATACTTGCAATAGCTTATTTTCTTTCATGTGAGATGAAGCCTCAAAGCTTTCATTTTTTAATGAACGTAACAGATAGAAATACCCAGTTCATCAATGTACTTTTGTATGAGCCTAACTCTGGAGCCTCAGTAGAAGTGAAATATGTTTAATTGATATAAGAATAGGACATCAGCTCTGAAATTACTATTGCTGATTTTTCTATTGTGAAATTGTTTTATTTTATTCTATTTTTCTATTCAACAGCTTTTGAAACACTGTATATTCTAGAGTGAAATGGCCATGTTCAAAATGTTCCACTTGCTGATGGTTCTATGAGGGTATTTGCCAAAAAAGAGAGCTCATAAAGGATAACTCTGAAGGCAGTCAAGATTAGACAGTAGAGTTTCCAGAAAGCAAGCCCTTTGGGATTTGCCTTCCCTCCATACCAGTTTTAAGGCATCACTTTCAAATTCTTGTTTTTACTTTAGCTGGCAAGATGTTGGTCAATTATTTTTTATAGGACTTAAAGAATCTCAGGGACATCCAGTTCAGCCAGTGGTGAGAGTAGCAGTTAAAAGTAAATAAACACATTTCAGCCTCCAGGGGTGTTACAGGGTATGTGGATATTTACAGTGATCCATCCTGTTCTCCTCAGGTCATGAGGATGGCCTCCTTTGAGCAGGTAGAGGAAAAAATGGGTCCAAGGTGAAGAAAAATGTGTAAGACACTAAATGCTTCTCCGTAAGGCAGAGAAATCATCTGTTGAGGAGAGACCTAGGGACGTTCATTGCTTGCTAGTGCTTACAGAAAATGTATGGGGCAGCACGTGAGAGAATGGAGGGACTCTAGCAGCCACATAGCTCCTTCCATTCAGGGTTACCATGATATGTCTGGGGTATTTCACAGTGAAGCCATTTTCCAGAAACACCTACTTAGTTAAATAAACATCATTTATTGAAACTCCATAGCAAAAACCAAGCAAACACAAAATCAAAGCAAATATTATTTCCAGCACCACAATGCTAATACTATTTATTATGGCATATTGAAATATCAACCTGACTTCAGTTGTCAACCTGATTTTAGTTCTCCAGAGATACACTGAGGAGGGAGCAACCTAGTGCTTACGATGCTCTCTTAATAGTAGGACAAGTCTCCTTGCAAGACACTTCTCACTCTTCTTGACCAGAACTATGAACTGTCTTTGGGTGTTCCCTAAAATTAGTAGTATCTAAAAAAGAAAAGAAACTATCTATTGAAATATAGCTTGTTACAAGCCAGCAAACTACTCTCCAGCTGATGCTTAAAAGTAGGTGGATTTCTTTTTTTGTTTTGTTGGAAGTGGAAGGAATTGTTATCTACCTAACAGAACAAAGTACTAAATTTTCAAGAAAAACAGAAAAGTACCTTGTTAAGTTCTGCATTTAGTGCCAAATCACGGTGTAAACTGAAAAAGTCTAGAGCAGTTACTTTTAAGGCAAAGTAGCATCACATAACCTTTAAATTACAGAAGAAAGAAGGACCTTTATTTTAATCTTAACTACCTGTTACTCAGTAAGCATCCCTGTCCAATATCAGCTTTACTTGCCCTTCCTAGAAGCATGCTACAATGCAAGACTTGGAACTTCTACATCTGTTCTTTGTTTTAGGGGGAAAATGCTATCCCGGTGTTCTGAAGGCAGCACAAAGAGTGAGAAACACAGAATTGCTCTAGCACTTCCAAGATCTCCATGACAAGCAGATAATTTAGCATGTGCTGTGTTTGTGACTCGTGGCCACCCAGCCAGAGTGCAGCGAAGAGCACCAGTTCTGCCTGGCATCCATGGGCAGCTGTGCCAAAGGAAGCAAGATATGGTAGCAAATGCTAGAGTCCACAGTAGGGTTCTGGTCAGTGCCTAATGGTCTAAAACATGAGCAAGTGCTCTTCAACTATGCGAAAAACCTGCTTCTGAGGGAGATGCCTGGTCAAGATCTGAGTCTTGAACAGTGTGAAATTTGGGGGAAAGAAGCATATTTCTTGTTGCCTGTGATCTTTTAAGTCATTGTGCAAATCTGTGAGAACATTCTACAAAGAAGATAATCACTACCCTTTATCGTCTGAGATACACAATAAAAGAGTCATTGGATATGTGCTAGGCAGAAAATAAGTTGATTGGTTTCTAAAAGACTTCTTTTCCCATGCAACATGCAACACCTATTGTCCTTGCTCCTTTGCTAAAGTATCCATTTCTTGGTAAGCTTTTCCAGAGAACAGAAAGCTTCACTTAGGAGAATAGCTTCAGTTCCCTTTCGTTTGGCTAAATCAATGAATAATTGGTAATATAAATCCCTAAGTAAAAAAAGAAATCAAGTCACTAGTGTGCTTTGAAATGCTGTACAGTTTGTATTTTCTAAAAAAATGCAATTGCTTTTAAAAAAATTCAGACACACATAAAAAAGAAAAAAAAAAAAAAAGGAAGAAAAGACAGAAGCCAAGGAGCTATATTCTGCTTTTAATTTCATAGTAATTCCACTGAAACCCCAGATGCAAATGGATTTGGAAATGGATGCAACTGAAAGTCTGATTTATGCATATGCTCCTAAAAACATAAAATAGGAAATTCAGCATGTATCCCAAATATCTTTTCCTACATTAAGGAAATGAGTTTTATTCTCCTGCATTTATACACTTGCTAAATTAAGTATTGATAACCTTTAATGATAGCGGACCTCTCTTTAGCTCCTTTCTGCCTTGCAGATAAATAACAATAATTTAGGGAAAAATTAGGGGGACTGAGACCTTTGGGAATCATAGAGAGCTGAAATGCTTTCCAAGATTAAATAACAAAATTTCGGTAGTCATGCCCAACCAATGAACTGATTTCCCTTTAAGTACATTATATAATGCCAGGAGCTGGGGTATACCAATGGATACAAACTGCTGGCATTCATAGATAAAATGAGAGGTCTGCTTAAACCTGTATTAAGATAGTAATACCTAATATTGGACCATTTTGTGTCCAGAAATATCATCTATATCTTGTATATGTGCATTACAAAAGGTTGTTAAAAAAGTTTCTTGTTCCAATATAAACTAGATGATGCTGGAATCAGGAACTAGATGACTCCAGATCTCCCTTTAAACCTGAATTATTCTGTGATTCTGTGATTATCTGGTTCTTAGCTAAGCATGGGCAGAGATGTGTGAAATTCTAGAGGCTTTCACATTTCTCTAAAGAATTAGGACTGTCCTATGTGGATGGAGGGTATCAAGCTTGTTGGACTCTTTTCTCTGATCCTATATGACATATCCTACATTCCTAAGTGTAATGCAGCTTAATTAGTGCTTGCGTAACTTCATTTTTATTAGACAATTCCATGTAATTCAACCAGTGAAATGTGGCTTCAGAAGATTAAGCCATTTTTTTGTAATCAACCATAATGTAGTCTTAGGGAAGGAGGCTTGGATGCTATCAGAGGAAGTGATGTACCATGAAAAGTTGTAGGTACTTTGTCATTTGCAGGTGAATGGGTATCTCTAAAGATTTCCCCCCTGTATCAATATGCCTCTAATGAGGAGACTCCATACTATAGCATTCAGATGTGCATCAAGAGGTCATGCATTGTACTAGCCAGATTTGGGAGAGAATAGAGGTCTTGCATAATAATTCTAGTCAAAATCTGTGTTTAGGTTGTGAACCCGCATGCCAAAGTGTAGGGCTTTTTGAAACTGGGATTCAGAGTGTGGTTCATCTTTAATATAAATACTTTTAAACAAAAATTAACATTTTATTTGGTGTCATGGTTTAACCCCAGCCAGCAACGAAGCACCATGCAGCCGTTCACTCACTTCTCCCTGACACCCAGTGGGATGCAGGAGAAAATCAGGAAAAAGAACTAAAACTCGTGGGTTGAGATAAGAATGGTTTAATAGAACAGAAAAGTAACTAATAATGATAATAATAACACTAATGAAATGACAACAGTAATAATAAAAGGATTGGAATATACAAGTGATGCACAACGCAATTGCTCACCACCCACTGACCAACACACCTGGAAGTCCCCAAGCAGTGATGCCCCCTCCCCAGTTCCTAAAACGTCACATGGTATGGAATACTCCGTTGGTNCTGAAAACATCAGTGTGTTATCAACATTCTTCTCATACCTAGCTTAAAAACATAGCACTATACCAGCTACTAGGAAGACAATTAACTCTATCCCAGCTGAAACCAGGACATTTGGGGATTGGAAATCAACTACTATCCTAAACAGTCTAAGCTAAATTTTATGCTAGTTTATGCAAAATGTGGTCATGCATGGATTAAGCATGTACAAAAGCCCAAACTACTCAAAAGTTGCTATTAATTTTTCAAATGTCTCCATTTTAGAAGGTAAATTGAGACCTCTAAGTACCATTTTGACCATATGGTACTTAGACAGTACAGTAATATATCAATTTCACATAGAATTCATTAATATGAGCTATAGTCATGTAAAACCTGTAAATATTTGCTACATTTCATTTGAAAATTGTGTGTTTTCTTAAGAATTATCCATACATTCTCTCCATCATCCTCACTGCTTATACCTGCGCCATGAGAAAGACTGTATGGGTCAGACTACATGCTGGAGTTTTTTGTTTGTTTTCTCTTGTCCTATATACATGTAAACATTTTATCTTCCGCTGTTGGTCTTCTTTTTCTTGAACATTCAGGACTGTAGTCACAGCTTCACCTAGGTGGCATAATTTTGAATCGTCCCTTCCCAGCGTTCCATAGTAAATGTGAGGACACATCATGCCGCTGAGATTTAATTTCTTTGAAAATCGTGTTTGAATATCTTTAAGAAATAAATGGAGGGCCATTATTCCTTTCACAGAATCCTTATCTGATTGAAACTTGAAGATAAATTCCCTTTTTGTCAAAGAATGGATTAATGCAGACTGTTCCAGAAGAAACAGAAAGTGGTTGAAATACTAACCTGACTGCTCTGATGATCCAAAAGTACTTAGGCAACACAGACTGGGTAACATTTTCTTCCTTCTTCCACAGACAGTTTGGGTTAAATGGTGTTACACAAAATCTTGTTTGTAGTCTCTCATTGCTACTAATGTTAAAGTGAATAAGTGCCATATAATTGCCCTGGGGAGCATATAAATGGGAAAAACTGAAGCTGGGAATATTATGTATTATGTAGGACAACAACAAAACCAGGTTGAACCTTACTTTATTTCCCAGTTCCTTGTCTCCCTGTCCTTTTGACTGCTTGATTTCCTGATGTGCTGAAGATATAACATGGTCTAGCTCTTATGCAAGTCTGAAATCAGAGCTGGCATGTGGTTTCTTTCAGCCTGTCAAAGATGCAGTATGATATATTGTATTCAACAATGCTGCTCAATACAGCATATGACTGTAAATCTTCTTTTTACATACACTGCAGTAGAGACCTTTGTCCCTTGTGATTTTCCAGGTTTTATTCAACTGTAAAAGGACTGGTGTTCAAGAGCTGTTTCAGGAGGGACTTAACTAGTCCTGAGAGGGTGCAAAAAGAAGGCAATTTCCATTATTACAAAAACTAAAAGAAACCAAACAAAACCCCAACCCCCCGCCCAAAACAAACAAAAAGCGCAAACCCCAAAGAAATAGAATCAGATCAAAATTTTTATTTACTTCATGATTTCTGCAAAACCTCTGAACACATATTGCTTATAAAATTGTACGTCAGGAGCTAATAACTGGAAACTTAACTCTGCAAGCCTCTGTGGTCAGGAAGGCAGTATTTTGTTTAGTAACTATTCTTTTTAACTCCCAAAAGTTTTTACTGTTTAACTTTATACTACCACATAACCAAGCTAGCACTTGGACTCATTTTTTAAAAGTAACTGCAAACAAGAGCTAATAAAGCTGCGTTTAGCTGCTTCTGAATGTAGATTTGACATGGCAGCTTGTGTATGTCAGAAAGAAAGAAGGAATTAGTATCTGTAAGCCTACCAGAAGTTTCCATGGAAGACACACATCAAGCCAACACTGCTGAACACACAGTTTAGACAATTCTTAAAAATATATATTTAAGCCTTAAAGTCCTGTCAGTTATTGTATTTGTATTGCCAAGATTTAACTAGACTCCACTAAAATCATGTATTGTATTGCTACTAAGTGTCAGCTATCTTCTGCCTATATGTCATTTCAACCTAGATTTCTGAATAAAGTATTTTTGAAGAATTAAACCATGGAATTAACCCATTCTACACTGAATTTCTGAGCCATTAAGAAGCTTCATATAGATTAGTTTGAAAACATTGTGCCAAGTTTTTTATCATTCTTAAGGCCAACATCTCCCTGGAAGCACAGGGTAGGTTTCCAGATCTCTGCAGAGTGGTAAGGCTTAACTGACCAACAAAACATTTGTCCCTCCTTCCAGTAGGTATCCCAGCAAATTATAAATACACACAGTTAAGAAACTGCTGATGTTGCTATTGATCCATAACATCCAACATGCACAGGCCAATCTATTCTGCAGATAGCTAAGATAAACATGCAGTCCAGAAAAGATCACATTTGAACTCAAATAGTCTGAATATGGATTTAAAGAGGAATATGCTTGGGAAAAAAAAAAAAAAAAGGTTTGTTCATTTGTACAGTTAAAAAAAAAAAGCCTTGGGATAGTTCAGAAGCATATATTATCCAAGGAGGCATAGGGTGTAAGACAAACCCATTATTATGCTAAACAAGATGCTGCAATCAGCAGAAAATGCAAATGGATGTGATGAAATAAAAGTGAATGAAGAGGAAACTAAAAAGGTTTCTCTCGGTCATTTATTAATTATTCTACAAAGATGTGAAAATGCAGGGGGCATGTATTTTGGGTATACTTACATATTTATATACAAGGCAAAGGTTTGGGGTTTTTTGTATTACACATAAATATAAAGGAAAAAAATGGTGAGAAAACATAGTTAATGAGTGAGGGGGCTGTGAAAACAAAAAAATTATGGAGTAGTTGAAATCAAAGTTGTTCGGTCAATAGTTAGTATAAAATATGAGCTATCTTATAAATTGTTGAGAAGAGTTTGCACAGGCATAAAAGAAATTAGAATGCAGCATTTGGGAGATGTTCAAATTCTTACCACATTTTAGGGCTCCTTTCTTTATATAAATATCTGAAGTGAAATTTCAGGTACTTACTCTACAGTGCTTGAAATTGTAAAAACATTCAGCTCTTCCCTGCCTACTCATCTTGTTATTTATGTGGGCTTCATACAAAACATAGGAATTACACTCATACTGGGATGATTGTAGTAAATTTCTCACAGAAAAGTATAAAAATGTGGTCTGTGTTTTGTGCTAGGTATTCATGTTACTAATGTTAACTCATGTTAATGCTAAATGGTTTTTAAGTTTAGTCTTAAAAACACATTTCCAAATAAGAGTTTAAGTGTCATGGAAATTATAATTTACAAGCTTGATGGTGGGTTGTCTTCACTCAGTGAACTTAATGTTCCTCTGTTCCCGGCCAGACAATGTCTCCATAAAGCAGTAGAAATGATGCAACTCTGACAGAAAACACCACAAAGTAGTGAGAAGTTTGCATCACAATATTGAATATAATGTTGCCCAAGAAGCCCAGAACCGAAAAAAAGGGTAGCATGATTTTTATAGGTATGTCATTTTAAATAAAATCTTCTAGATATTGTCAGCATAATTGATATATTGACCTAAACTTGCATGTTCAGTTTCAGTTTTTCCTACAGAAATTGAAATTTCTTGCCAGTTTATACTTTGCAGAATATATCACTGGATCAAGATTGGAAACAAACCCACATTCCTGTATATGTATGTGTGTGTGTGTGTACATATGCTAATGTAGAGCAATCCAAGATATCCATTTAATTAAACTATTTTCCTGGTGGTACAGTGACCATGATAGAGTTAGCTGAGTTGTACATACAATTAACATCCTTGCAAAATTCCCTTCTGTGTAAAATATGCAGGAAAACATAAATTGCTTTTGAAATAAGAACAGACTTGGGGGGGAGGGGGGAAGATTTTAAAAAGGTAATAATAATAAAAAAGCCCAGCAAAACTTCTAAATATTTGATCTTCTTTAAACCGAAATGCCTTTTTTCCCCTTGTTCTGTTTTGCTTTTTTTTCTTTAAAAGGGGTACTTGTTGTCCTTGAATTTACCTTCTGCCCACCACCTTGTTTCTAATCCTCTAACACCTCCAATGGAATCTTCGGTAATTTTAAGTTATTAAACATTTCTGTAGGTTTATAATTTCTACTACTTTTGTGGTGATTGTGTAATCAAATAGTTGTCATATAATTGGGATTAAAATGTATAATCACAGAAATGTTTAGAGCCATGTAAAAGTCACTTAATTTAATTGAAGTGGTCAGAAGGTAAGGAATGATATTTTAAAGGAGTGCTGTGATAGAGGATTTGAGCTACACTCACACTTTTTTATACTTAGCTGAACAGTTAAGCTCTTTCAGATTTTTTGATCAAGGAGAAAGAAATTTATGGCAACACAAAAAAAAGGGCAGGCAAAAATACAATGTAATTTTGAAG
>VYZV01026551.1:25089-35236 GCA_013401275.1 Pandion haliaetus | reverse complement strand
TGTTTGGACGGGGGTGGCTGGCGTGTTGAGAGTTTGGTTTTTTGGGTTTTTTTTTTAGAAATTGCCTCGTAGATTCGTTTCTGCTTTCAATAAAGAAGTTTTACTATACCTTTCAAAGACAGAGTAGCTCTTGCACTTCACCTTTAGTAAGTTGCAGACAGGAAGTCCCGTCTCAATAAAGACCATATTGTTGGGTTACAGCATGGCACGTTGGCTTTTATAACTGCATCCTTGCGGTGTTATAATTGTATCACCGTGGACTTAGCTTTCGAATTTGCTGCTGCGGAACTGATACGCCGTTTGCTGCTGTCAGTTGAAACTTCAGTGGCAATTTGCATTTCTGTAAGTATTGCTCTGCCTGTGTGGAGGTGGTGTTTGCACACCTCCAGAAATAGATTTCTAGCTAATATCTCAAACGGGCTTTAAATGCGTGTACTGCTGAAGTAAAGTCTCAAAACCAAATGATTTACTGTCTAACAATAAAATTGAAATGATGTGGTAATAGCTGTACTCCCAAAGCGTATCCCAAAACATACGAAGCATTGTTCGAGTAAATGCACTTTAGAAATCTGTTTTGACATATCGAATGGGCCATTTCATGGCTGTGTAACTATAATCGTCCAAAAGGACTCTGTAGGCTAAAAGGAAGAACGAGAAAAATCCCACGAACCGGTTACTTTTCCTAAACAATCATTCCCGAGTCTGTTTCATATTAAACATGACCTTTCTCTTTCCATGTTCAGGCGGATGTTTCCCGCAATGAGAGTGAAGATCTCAGGTTTAGACCCACATCAGCAGTATTATATTGCTATGGATATTGTGCCAGTGGATAACAAAAGATACAGGTATGGTGACTTTAAGGCAAAAAACATATGATGGAAGCCATAGGGAGCTTGGCTATTGGAAGAAAACAGTAACAGTATATAAATTAGCAGAAGGTGGTGTTTAACTCTCCCTTGGATTCCTATTTTCATCCCAATGCATTTAAAAAAAAAAAAAAATTGTGCCAAGTATGCAAACCCAACTAAAATTGCTGTTGAAGCTCTTTATACATCTGCCTTATGTTGTGTATGCTCAGGTTTTGGCTTTCAGAGAGTGCAGTTCTAGTGCGCTCAGGAAGTGTTATCATGTTTTATTCCCCATCATGTCAGTGGGAATTATTTCCTATTAACAAATACATAAGAAAATGCACATTTTTCTAGCGCTAAATGGCATTAACATTAATTAATAACATTAGTAGCATTGATGCCTGATTTAATGGCGTATAAGCTTTCTTGGTGATGCTTCAAATTGGTTATATAATTTAACTTAAAAGCTGGTTATCATTCAGATACTTGGTTGCTAGATTCACAAAGGGCAATGTTTCTAATTACTGTTTTTTAAAGAATTAATGGCATTATTGTCTGAAGAATAATGTGAGGAACAAAAGCAGTTTTTCTTCGAACATTTGAGAGTAGGAATTATGTGCTGAAAGTCTCGCTATTCTGAGGGCAGTCATCTTTCGAGGCAGCTAGTTGGACTCTGCTGAAACCACTGGTCCTGTAGAAATGTTTGCAGGATTGGGCCCGCAACAGTTACCGTTGTGAATTGTAGATGTTTTGTAGGTCTTGCTTTACAGATGCCATCCCATGCTCCATAGTAGCCAGGAGGAGCCTGGCCAAGTAGTTCAGGGGAGGCAGGATCAGGTCCTTACCAATTGCTGGTTTGATTGTTTCAACCCTATACTTAGTATAATGTAGGGAAAACCGCTGCAGATTTAATTGTAGAACTAGGAATATTTCAGACTAAGACTAAAAGCTTGGTTCTGCAGGAATGCTGCCTTGTTTCCTAAGCAAACACTGCCCTATGTTTTTTGCATGTCCTTACCTCGTTGACTGCAATTTTGTCCTTTTCTCGTGTGGTGTAGAAGACATTTCTTAGGACCATTTTAGATTTTTTGTTTTTCAGCAAGGTGCATATACCAGTGCTGAGGATGTCCAGTACATACAGTTAGGGGAGGCTTTTCTGACTGTACCATAGAGAAAAAAGTGTTTCTTTCTTTGGACCAGTGCAGTGCAGCTCAAATGAAAGCCCTTTTCTTGCTTTGTGTTGCACGTGTGCATTTACTTAGCAATCTAAGCATATAATTCCTAGAAGGTCTGAGCAATTCCTTAATTCATAGAGAAAGGGAGATAATTATTCCAAATGGAATAAAAATGTTAATATTAAAAATGAAAAAGTTATACTGAGTATGAGTTGTTTAACCCTCATTTCATTTAAAATACAGTTGTAATGAGCTGCATTGTCTGCCCAGTGTGATACGTGGTGCCCAGATAACTGAAGTAACTTAACAAAAGTTGTATGAAGGGCAATATTTTCTTAGTTAAATTTCTGTATTCATGTACTAGTACCACGCCCTTAACCTTCCCGCTAAATACTAATGTTTCCCATGTTTTTCTTGATTCCACTTTTCATTCTTTGCTGTGCAACCTAGCTTTTTTTTTTTTTTTTTGCTGACTTATTCTAACTTTGGCTGTTGGTGTGGCTTTACAAACTGTCATGCAGATGTTTAGATATGAAAGATATAACAGCAGTCACATAGGAAGCCTAGTCCTTAGCTGTCGTAGCAGAGAGCAAAACTAAATGGAAATGAAGACAATTACAGCTAGGTCTAGATTTCTAGCAAAATTGGACCTTGTTGTAAATACTTGGAAGTTGAAGCTGTTGCTCAAAGTATTTTATGTGTATTTATGTCTTTATTTAATTTTGTGGGGAAAGTGTGTATAAACCAACAAATATCAAATAAATGAAAAATGTTACAAACAGTTCCCTGTATGATCTGGGGTTGAGAATTTCTCTTCAGGAGAGAATTTCACCACCATTCTAGGTCTTAGTTTTAGACCTTGATAGGAATTGTACAGAGCGATGCATGTATTGGATGATTTTGTTTTCATTTCCAATTATGTTGTTTGTCTTTTTCTAATAAGGAACTGAATTGTACAAACAAATTATATGATAAAGTCTGTCTTGTTTTTGTTAAAAATACAGCTGAATTACTGGAATTTTACTGTACTTGAAAAAAAATACCTTGAAGTTTTTAATCAGTGCTTTTTAAATTGCCCTGTGAAGTGTCTGCCTTCAAAATAAGTTTTCTACCAAAGCAGGCACTATTTTTATTAGAAAATGACTTTGTCAGCATTGGCCTATCAAATGAAATACAGGCTGTGTTTTTTCATTTTTAAGCCTTTCTCCAATACTATTCAAGAAAATTAATATGATCTTGCACAAATAGCAAGAGCATAGTTTGACATAGTTTCTTTATTTTTCCCAATCAAAATGTTTTTTCCCTTCAATGGCTTTATTTATAACTCTTAATTAGACTCAACATGTTAAATCTTCCAAATACAGAATTACTACTCGATTTGATAAGTGAAGGACTAGATTCTTTGCTATTTGCTGGTGCCTATTCAGAGCAGAGCTGTAGCAATCAGTGAACTGACACCAGCTTAAAGCTCAGTGTGGAGCCTGGTGTTAAGGCTGTTACTGATTTTAAGAAGACTAAGGTCAGATCAGATTGTGCTTTTTAACCTTGCTGTTGCAGATACCAGAACCATGTTTTGAAACTAAAAAAATAACTTATTTATTGTCTTTTCATGTTTTGTTAGTTGATGGGTTCTTGCTGTATGTAATGGGCCCTAATTTATTAATACTGAATGGGTCTAATCAATTTTTTCAGGTTTGATAAATTATTTTGGGTTTTGTGGTTATAGGTATTTGTTTTCTTTTTATAGGTATGTTTATCATAGCTCCAAGTGGATGGTGGCTGGTAATGCTGACTCCCCAGTACCTCCTCGTGTTTATATTCACCCTGATTCACCCGCCTCTGGCGAGACGTGGATGAGACAAGTGATCAGCTTTGACAAACTGAAGCTTACCAATAACGAGCTGGACGATCAAGGGCATGTGAGTACTTGGTCTTCTGCAGTATTATATGTAGGCACATTGCTCAGCCCTGGAAGACTGTGACATAGAGCTTCAGGGTGCCAGAAATAGGCTTGACTTTTCAAAGCTGTTTTGGAACTTCACTGTCCAGATCTAAAATCCGCTTACTTTCTGCTCCAATAATTAACTGCTTATTAGAGCCTGCTGTTTTACTCCCCCCTCAAAAACAGAACTCCTTCTGCAAAGTAAGACTTTACAAGGCTAAATTGCCTAATACAAAGGGGCAGAATTGCTCTCATGTTTTCCCACCGAGTGTGTTACTCGCAACTTCTGCTCCGATCAAAAAGGACGCTTAAATTCACAAGTGGCTAGAAGAAACATTAATAGTGTGTAATAACTTCATGTGACTAAAAATACACTTAACTATTTTCTTAACCTAAACATTTGTGTGAAATCCCACGAGGTGTTAATAATTGCAGTCAAAAACGAACAACATGGGAGCTGGGTTTGCTCCGATAATGATTTATTACATACCTTATGAAGCAAGACCCTTTCACAGCTGAGGCTCATTACTTCTGAAAAAACTGGCGAAGACGTATGCAGTATGAGTGTTCTGTTTGCAAGTTCTAAATTGTTTAGTTATGACATTATCTAATGTGACAAAATGTGTTATGTTAATATTTCCTTTTCTCTTCAAAACTGTTGAAACATGACAGATGTAAGCCAGTATCTTTCCAGCAATCCCTAAAATAGTTTTACTTGACACCTTAGGAAAAAATTAAAAAAAGAGAATTTTTTTTAGTCAGAGTGAAGTCTTTAATTTTGCAAAATCCTGTAATAAATGGCAAATGTTGGCTTCCTTTCAGAAGGATCATCGAGTTCCAAGTGGTAGAGTTTTAAGATGTTGGAGGCTAGTTCTGAGACAGGATGTGGATTCCATTGTCCTTAGCGTAGCCCGATTTATTCACCAGGATACTTTCTCCTTCATGGAAGGGAGCGAAAGAAAATGTACCTGGCACAGAGTACAAAGATGCTACATGCATCTTTCAGTATAGTTGTAACTCTGTGACATTAAGCCAGGTATTTTATCAGCACATAGTCCAAGTTTAAGTATGAGGTTTTTTTCCCCCGTTTGTGTTTGCAAAGAGGATTAAGGTGAGATTCTGGTCAGATTGTGCAGGAGCTACAACTTTTACGTTACAGAGGCAGGAATACAGGAAACTAGCTGGACTGAGCTAGCAAATGTGATAACAAGGATAAGAAGCCTCCCTTTCCTATAATACTGTTCATCATTTTATTGCTCTCTCCCTTAAAAAGAACGTGGGGGTATTCACATCTCTTAAGTTAGCAGTACTTTTCTGTAGGCTTGTAAAAAAGACGTTTTCTATCGCTCCTTTCCAGAACTACAGTTACGGGGTCTCATTTGGCAGTGTCTGAGTTAAGGTTAGCCCACGTAGTTCCCTTCGTTTCCCCAGCCTTCAAGTATTTGTGACTCTTCTTGAATGGGGGAGTTGCTTCCTCTGTCTGGGTCCTGAGTCTTTCGTAAAAGTGAAGTGGATATGAATGGGTAAAATGTTGCTTTTCTAACGGAGAGCAGGCTGGCTGGTTTTTGTACTGACTCGTTTCAGAGAGGCGATACGTGGGTACTGTGGTCCACCCATGCACTTGCAGTTGCAAGCTGCCCTGTGATAAAATCTCAGCTATGTAGGGAATTGTATCGCTGTATTTTTCCATCCCAGATCTTAGCTTTGTTTTTATTCCGAACTGAAACCTGTGTAATGTACACAGCACGCCATTATTCATAACGTGGGGGGATATAAATTTTCTGGTCTTTAGTTAAGTGTTTCGATTTGGAAACTAGTGAAGCAAAGCCCTAGTACAGTGATTTGAGACACATTGAACTGATTCAGAGCTATGGCAGCACCCCTCCTCCCCAAAATGGAAATTTTAGCATTAAAATAAAAGGACAAAAGAAGGATGACTGTAAAATAATTTTGTATTTCTCAAATCTGGGAAATTGCAAACATGTCATTCATAATTACCAGAAAAGGCAAAAGCAGAAAGCAGAAAAATGTCTCTTCCAATGGGTACATTTTTTCTTTTAAAGCTATGGTAGTGTGGAATGCTGTATTTATTGAAAAAGCTATGTAGCCTCTGAATGCCTCCAGCAATAATGGAAAACGAATAATCATATTTTGTGATGAATATAAAAAACAATTGTTTCTCATAAGCAGGAAGGAACCATTTTTCTCAAGAGGGTACCAGGGGAGGGATGGGGGATTACAAGAGCTAGGGGTCAAGGCTGTACTGTCCCTCGAATATTTGTTTTTACATCAAGTGTTCTGACTCTCCCACCGCTGTATGGGAGATGGGGTATATTTTAGATGATTAGAAGGTTAGAGGTTTTTTCCTCTCCTTCTTGGGCAGAATGGCTCAGAGAAACCTTGGTGGGGTCTCCGCACTCTGCCATCATTCCTGCAGTAGTTCAAGCAGTGTTGGGCTTTAGCTGTTGTTCTTTGGGTGTGCTTTCTGTGCTGTCTAGTTCTGGGGCTTTAATCCTTCTCAAAATTGTTCTTTTTTTCTTCCTGTGCTCCTCAGAGACCTAAGCTTTTGCAGAGTTTTCATGTTAAAATCCCAGGGCTAGGGTTTGATCTTGCAGGTGTTGAGGTAGGGAGCTCATATGAGATCAACCCAGAGCCCTTTTACCTATTCCAGAGTATTAATTCTCAGAATCAGTGTGCGAAGTGACCCACATCCATGGGAATGGGAACAGTATTTGCAAACAGACGCTGAGGTAGTATTCCTGTGCAGTATTTATACTGTGGTAGTAGTTCACGGCAGCCAGCTCCCCTTGCATTACGTTGGCCTGGGATTAGCTTCTTGTGAAAGGAGATCAGCCACCTCTAAGACAACTTGCTTCACTGCTCGAATGCTTTCCGGGCTTCTTGCTGCCTGCTGCTATTTTCATCAGTATTTTGAGTGGGAGTTTGTGATGACGTAATTTTATAGCGCTGTTCTGCAAAGAGATTTTGAAGTACGTTTGCACGTAGGACACTCTGATATGTGGGTTCCTCTTGCAGGCTGGGGAGATCAAGCAAAATTTGTAAGGATATGTTTTCCTTGTGTGTTTTTGATCTCAAAAGGGAGTCTCAGGGTGAATTCCCTACTTCGGAAAGACTATGTGCTTATAGAGGCATTAAGGCCCCATGGCACCATTAAGACACATACGCATTTGTGTCGTTCGTCTGAGTTGTGATGGTAAGCAAATGTAAACCTGCATTTTGCAGTTGACACTAAGAGCGTGGTTTGGGCACTCTTTGTTAATGCCTCTCATCCATCTCTCATCTGTGGAGTAAGTGCTGCATTGTAAACGCAGTCTCTCCCTCTGGCTGGTTAGAGCTGGCTGATTTTTCTATTTTGATGCAATTTTTAATCTGAATTTCAGTAGAGGGGAAAAGTCAATATTTTTGATGCTATTTTCCATGCTTTTCAACTGAGTATTTTTTGATGCAGAGGAACAACTTTTAACTTCTAGTGAAAATGAGGCTGTTAGTGTGTTAATTATTCCTTGGTGGTTGGGGTTTTTTTTTCCCCATTTGAAAGTGGGGTGAGGCTGAAAGCAGAGGCGGACTGTTATTCTGCCCAGACTTGGCTCCAAGTAGCGAGCTCTGCTTACAGTCAATGGGTAGTTACATGTTCTTGTCACAATGAAAAGCTGGGAAACATCAGCATTTGCACTTGCAATTTTTGTCTTTGTGAAGAGCCAATCCACGGTCCTCAGCCCCACACACTTCCCTGACTGCAGAAAGCCTGAATGCATGGGCTTTGCAGGGAGGATAAAGGAGGATTTTTGGCAAAAACAGTGGCAGGGTAAGGACCATGCCGGTGGTGGGGAGGTGACTGTAGTCTGTGCACCGCCGAGCTGCCAGAGGATTGGCATCTTCCCTGCAAAAGAGTATTGGGCTCTCGCTTGTTCTGGCTGTGATGGTTGTGCCACGGTGGTGCCCGAGCTCATGGTCAGCTCTGAGGCCTCATCATGACAACATCTCTCAAAAGCTGTATTGTGAAGGTAATCCCAGCTTTGTGTGTCTGCAGGTGTGTTGGCTGCCTTTGCTCTGCCAGGCTGTTGTTGCCTTGCCCTGCCACTTACCTGGTGGCTCCATGCTGTGGCATCTTCCATCTGATAATGATGTCTTGACAGCTGCTGTGGTCAAAAGTGTAATTTTACCTTTGGCGGGAGAGGTTTATTCCCCCTCGAAGTGTTTTGGTCTTGCCCTGTTAGGGATTTATAGGGAGAGGCAGACTCTCCAACTGTGAATTGAAAGTAATGCCAGTTCGTGTTTGGCGTTTGGTGGGACTTGTTCTGGTTGGCGTTTTTTATTGTTGGCTTTGAAGGGTACGAAGGGAAAGTTGCTGCTTCTGCAGGTAAACTGTTACATCCTGTTTGTGCTGTTAAATGTGCAAGCACTTAGCTTTCTCTTCACAGTAGCTTTAGGTGATGCTTAGAATAATAGAGCTAACTGGTTTTTGGAGTGGGTGTTGCATCTCCCTCTTCTTTTATGTCCTGTCTTCATAGTGTTGCTCTTTAATTCACCAGGGCTCTGCAGTTATGTATTATTTATTTAGAATTCAGAGTCCTGATCATTAACAAAGATCCTATTGTACAAGGCATGGTACAAAATCCAGAAAAAAAAAATTTCTTGCTATGGATTTGCTAATCGTCTTAACAGTGTGTCAGCACAGGAAATTTCGGTATAGCACAGAGCCGAGCCAGGTTGCTCTTAAGAGCTGACAAGGATCAGTTTAGCTGTAATAGCCACCCAGATAAGGAGCGGGAGGTGTTCATCTCCATGCTCCTGTGACTTCACTTGTTCTGATACATAAGCAGAGCAATTCGTAGCTGCCTAGGTTATCACTGTGTATAGTACAGTCAAGTCTGCCCTGTAGGCAAGCGGTAGTTTGCATTGCAGAGCTGATGAGGTGAAGTAATTGGGGTGGGAGCAGAACGTGGCATGCTCAGTGGCACCCAGGCAAATGGCAAGGCGCAGAATAGCTTTGAACGGTGGAACGGAGCTTTTCTTGATCATTTTTTTTCTGTTGCACCAGTACCTCTCCTGGTGTCGCTGGGTGTTTACAGGAAAACAGGGTCAAGACTGTGCTGTCCTCTCTACATTTTCATTTTGTAGATCTTTGCCAGAGGAGAACTGAAAGGAGTGTTGTGAAAGAGAATACTCATTTGCATGATAAAAATCTTGCTCTGAGCAAGATCTTAGAAACTGGGAAAAGGCTTTGTATGAGAACATCCATAGGGCACTCCCTGAGCAAATTAATTGATTCTGTGATGCCATTGTCAAAACCATACTTACAGGCTAATAAACCCCCTGATTATCCACAAACTTGGCTTATCCAAAATGGGGTCATGTCATCTGTCCAGGACCAAGTGTATTAAACTAGCCAAACTCTTAGTTTATCCAAATGAATGTAATGTCCTCTATGTCGTTTGGATGAATGAACTTCCACGGTGTCTGGCATAGGGGCTCTGTCGAGTGCCTGAGCACATGCACATTCTGAGGCTACTCAAGGAGCAGGAAATTAAAAAGCTTCCCCTGAATGTTGATTAGTGGTTCCACAGGCCAATAGCCATAGGACTATTTATTTATTGAGTTACTCATTTCTTAGGCCTTCCAACAATAATAGTTGAGCTTCCAATTATTTTTTTGTTGAAATCTTCTATTTTAGTAGTGGTTAGCTGAAGTGGGGTAAAATAGAGGAAAAATTCTGTATTTTAAATCTCCTCTAAAATTTGGGAGCAATAGCAAGAAGTATTTTTGTGTTTAATTTTATGCACTGTGAGTGCATATACCTCTCATTTATCATTTATTCGTAATTGAGTTTTTGTATGCTGGGAGGGATTTGTGTATTGGTATTCATTGTATTATGAATCTAGGGTTATTAACACTTCAGAGTTTTGGATTTTGGTATTATTTTACTCTTAAGTTTCTGCTTCTTCAGAGTGTGAGAGTCTCCCCTTGTGTTCAAAACAAGGTGTGTTTCCAGCCTTTGAGATACCAGGAAAAAAATTGCTCCAAGCCTATCCCGAAGGTTCCAAAACCAAAAGGCAAATGCTGCTGCTGTTAATCCTGTTAGATCAAATCCAGGCTCCAGCGGAAAAAAGTGACAAAACTTTCTTAATTCCAGTGGGACCAGGACTTCACTCCTGACTTTT
>VYZV01026551.1:0-25067 GCA_013401275.1 Pandion haliaetus | reverse complement strand
TTTTTTTTTTTTTTTTTTTTTTGTGAGCCAGTCTCAAGTGAGCCAGTCTCTGAATTTGGAGCTTCTGAGTGGTAATTTTTAAATGCTTAGGGTTGGCAATAACATAAATGCGCAGGGATTAGACTACTGTAATAAGAACCTTCAGAGGTTAAAGAAAATATTTTATTTCCAGTAAGTGGCATGGTAAACACATACCATAATCTGTTCCAAACAGCTATTAGTCCTGAAACAGCAGGGTGTCCTTTCTAATAAATGTTATCTTTTTCCTTTCATGACTGCATAGATTATCCTTCACTCTATGCATAAATATCAGCCTCGTGTCCATGTCATCCGAAAAGACTGTGGAGATGATCTGTCCCCCGTCAAGCCTATCCCTTCAGGAGAAGGGGTGAAAGCCTTCTCCTTTCCAGAGACAGTTTTCACTACTGTCACAGCGTACCAAAATCAACAGGTAACTTGAGCTTTCTGCTTAGCACTTTACGGGCTTTTCAGAGCCCAGGGAAGTAAGAGATAGGAGAAAAGCAGATACTTTTTATTATACCACTTATTAAAAAGCATTGTCTAAACCCTTTTTGTGTTACCAGTGGCTTTTACTAATGGTATTGCAGCAGCGCCTGGAGGTTATAGCTGAGACTTCAGGCCATGTGGGCTAGATGCCTCATGTAAAAAGTCATTCTTATTATGGTGATCATACAGTCTAGTGAGCATAGTTAATGTTGTCTTAATTATAAATACAGCATTGAAACACAAGGCAAAGAACAGTCTAATTTTTAAAGGTGTTTTTGTACCTTTAAGTGTAGATACATGTCTGGATAGAATTTTTAAAGCGCTTTTGTTCCTGACTCCAGTGATTTCAAAACTCCCAGGACCTTAACAGAGAAGCTGAGGTCTGAAGAAAGTCACAGTCATTAACTGCACTCAGCATATGTTATTAACGACAATTTATCTGGGTCCACACAGATTCAAAGTCAAAAGTAAACTGCAGGTTGCGTGACTCCAGTGTTTGGCTCTTATTACCACTTGTTTAACTGTTAACATACATAGTGACACCATAGTTAAGAGTTGTGACATTTTGTTAATTCCAGGTGAGTTAATGCAGCTATATTTTTGGAAATTATGTATGCCTTGCTATCTTTACAAAAAGAAGAGCAGGAGAGCCATGTAAATACTGAAATGTAATTATTTTGTGCCTATCCCATTTATTTAAATAAATTGCAAGTATTTTGGGGGTGTGTGTGCTTTTTTTTATGGAGGATAATAGCCTAGAGATAATGTCTCTTTTCACATTTCCTTCTTGACCCATACAGAAATAAAATTTAATTTAAATTTTATTGCAGTAGGCTGTATACTCTCTTAGGTGAAGAATGACATTTGCCAGAAGATTTTTCTCAAGAATTCCAACCTGCCATTTGGTAGCATTAAATACCTATTAGCTTCTCTGGGGATTTGCAAAAATAATGATCAGAAGCTGGCCCTTGTTTTGCTGTGTTTCAGGGCAATCATCTTAAACCATGCAAACATGAAGATGTTTCTACTCCACTGTCAGTTTAATTCTGTCAGGATAGTAATTTGGTGTGTTACTTAGCCAAATTTGCAGGTGATAATTTCTTCAATCATCTTCACAGATAACTCGTCTGAAGATTGATAGGAATCCATTCGCCAAAGGGTTTAGAGATTCGGGACGTAACAGGTAGGTGTTGGGGAAGGAGGTGGGCTTGTCGCTGCTGACAGAATCAGTTTGTGAAGGCTGGTCAGGGGCAATACCTGTATTTACAGACAAGTTAGTCTGAGGACTCAGACTCCCTGATGAAGCGCTTAGGTTTCCCAGTAATGTTCTCTGTGGTGGGCTCCCTTTCCTACTCCTATAACTATCTAGGTCAAGAATGGGTTGGCACATGGCTTGGCTCATGTACTCAGGTTTCCTTTCGGTGGAAGCGGCAGCATACCATGAAGGCTGCAAATGGAATTAATGCATGCTCAGGTCTGATTTCAGGTTGCTCCTGAAATCTCCTCTTTCTCCTGGTTGGAGACACAAATTGCAGATACCAGTGTCAAACTATAAGCCCAGGCTTTCTTGCATGTAAGTGGCATTTAGTATGGATGAATGGCTTGTTGTTTTCTCTTAAAGGAAGAGAAACTAAGTTGCCTCTTGCAGTAACCTTACCTTTAGTACACTTGCCTAATAGGTGGGATACCTGTGTTCAAGTGTCTCTTTAGCCTAAGGAGTTTTAAATCCACTTCCTAGGTGAGTGCCTTTCCTCCTAGGCTATAGATGACCTTGAAATGAGCCTGGTTTCCACCTTTTCTGTTGTGGTTGGGCTGATTAATTGCTTGTTCCCTCTTGATCCATGAATCTTTCAAAATAGCAATGGGGAATCTGAGTAGTGCAAAGTGGAGACTTGGGTCTAGTCCCTGCTGCCAGTACTGATGACGTATTTTATCCAAAGAGTGTTTAATGCAAAATATTTAAGCCTGTTATGAATTGTATGTTAAACCATTTCAGCTAAAAAAAGCAGCATTTAATTGTAGTGCATATTATACATCAGTTCCAGTGACCACATTGCGTTTGGTGTCTACAGCTGCTATATTTATGACCTAGCCTTGCAGAGAAGGGAGCAGACTCGATGCTGGTAGGAATGCTGAGAGAGTATCTTTTGGTAGCTGCTTTATTGAGCTTCTCTTTTAGCAGAGGCTACAGCATTAAAGCCTGTTTTGTGCTTCCGCCTGAGTTACATAAATGCTGAGACTGTACAGCAAATGAGAGTAGTTTTTAGAAGATGAACAGTTATAGAAAGGGTGGGGTAGTTGTAAAGATTTACAGGAATTCACTGTAAATATCTTTTCAGCTTGCACTCTGCATTTGCTGCTCTCTAAGATTTTTGTCTTCTAGCAAGAAACAAATTAAGTGAACAGTAACTTCTAGATAAATGCAGTGACTGAAGAAGTGAAACATGCTGTGTGTACTTGGGGAAGAAAGAGTAGCCATACATGCCCTATCTGACAGCTCTCTGTAGGCAGAATCTCGGCTATGCATGCTTTTTGCAAAGCTATAAAAGAAGTACTAAGGAGCCTCCTAACAAGTGTGAAACTGACTCCTCTGAAATTTCTGAGTTCAAGTGGAGTTAGAATTTCTTCGATAATGTTACATGAAACAAGAGAAGATGCCCTTGAAAATAGGAGGAAAGAATCGTTCAGAAACCAGTTTTGAACTGGATTTAATGTGGCAGGACAACCCTGGACGTCCCCTACCCGAGGACGATGTAGGTGCAGTAAGAGTACTGCATCTGCAACCATGCAAATCCAGTAGTAAGACTGGGGATATCCAGAGAGGTTTTTTGGTTTGGCTGCTAGGAATAAGTGTGGTTCGGGCATTAGAAAAAAAGCAGGATATTTTAATTGAAAGTTACAGTTTATGGAAATGGATTAGGAGGCCAGTCCTGTAGGAAGGGCCAGCCTCTAAAATGTTTCGGAACTGGCTTTACGTGACATCTGGATGCTTTTAGTGTAACAAACACACTTGTTACAGAAGTGACTCTGCAAACTCTTGTCCATTGCAAATTGACCTTGGTTTACTGAAGTCGGTGTTGCTGTCTGCTTAGATAGGCTCTGTGGTACTGAATAAGTGTGTTTGGGAATGCAGCTCAAGATTTTTAATTGTAGAGGAAAATTTCTTTTTTAATTTAAATTACTTGTTTACTCAGTTGATTATTAATCTACTCTGTTGCTAAATACTGAAATTAAATGTTAAGATTCTGTTATCTTCATTGTTCTAGCTGGTGTATTTATCACCAAGGCATTTTAGTCTGCAACAAACATGTAAAAATAAACTGTGGTACCTATATATATCCAACTTTTCAATATTGCTTTAATTATTGTAGCTATCTCTACTGTGCACTGCTGCATGCAGTAATTCTGTTTAATTAAAAATATTCCCTTTCAGGTCATTCCTGTTCAGACCCACAGGCTATTTTACAGAAATCAGTAGCTTCACCTTTTAAAAGCATTCCCTGTGCATTTGCAAAGCACAACAGAATTTATGTGCTGAGAATAGTTTCATTCTTCAGTTAGGCCTTAAGTTTGACCCTATAAAAACTTTTACTCAGGAAAGGACCAGAATTTTTCCCTTTAAATACTTCAGGAAAAGCATAACTGTTTTGTTAAATAAACTTGGCCATTTGATAGTGTAAATTAGGGTGGTGATAAAATGTGGAAATTGTTCGAAGGCATCTTGTATAAATTATCACCTTGGCTGCACTCCTCCAGGAGGTGGCTTTTATCTCCACTTTAACTAGAAATGAAAATTCACCATTACTGCAGAAAATGAAGGCTATCTTTTTAGTCCAGGTTCAGCTAATAAATACTTTATAAATGTTTCCTGACATACATTTGTGATCCTGCTGGAAATGCAGTGGGGAAGAAGCAGTATCAGAAGAACGTTGGTAGCTTCAAATTGGGCTATTTGCATAATTCCAGTTTACAGAGTGCTGCTGCTCAAAGGCGAGCACTTGTATTTGGTGTGTGCCTGATGCTGACTCTTAACAGGCTTTTGGGGCCCAGCAGCCAAAAATAACAGGAAAATAATACCTCTGAGGTGCATTATTCTTAAAATTATGTCAGAAAACAAATGAGCCTTTACCTTCAGGAAATAGAGATTCTTCTGAATACTGTCTACTGTGATTGTCTACCCAGTTATTTCTGTTTTGTTACGACACTGTTGAAAGAAAATGGCAGAAGATTTTTAGTTTCTAAAGGCATTTTGCCTAGGATGTAATAACCAAAACAAAAATTGTTTTATACATTTCAGTAGCAAAAGAGCTGTACACCCAAGCCTTGCTTATGTTGTAAGCGTGATTTTCCAACTCATCGGTAATGACTGGGAATCCTGTTTTAATGGAAGTTATCAGCGGATCACCTTTGTTCTAGGCAGAAATAGGAGATCATCCCTCTGGTAGTTAGAACAGTTGCTCATAAGGAAATGTCATACTAGGAAAACATTTGACATCATTTTAGCCAAGTATCCCCCATCAAATAACTCTCCCCAAAAGGCCAAAACCATTGAAATAGAGAGCCAGACTTGTGGAATTGGGAAACTGTGTGCTGCCAGCCCAGTGGCTGCAGTTCACAGTGATCTCATGGATAAGGATGTAGGCTCTTTTCTAAAAAGCAAAATGAACTTCAGAATAATCCTGAAATGTTACTAATCTGTGTATGTTTCTGAGGTAAAGTATCCAGAGACATGTGACAAAATACAGCTTTCTTTCATGACACCATGATGTTTTTGTTCTAAATAGAATGGGACTGGAAGCTTTGGTAGAGTCTTACGCCTTCTGGAGACCTTCGCTGAGGACACTTACATTTGAAGATATACCTGGGATACCCAAACAAGGTAAGGATCTTCTTTGTGTTCTTTCAAAATAAAAGTGCATGAAGATAAAGCTTCACCCATCATGCTTTACCCAAGTGTAGGTAAGTGTGTCACTTGCAGAGAAAAAGCAACCAACCAACACCAGTGTAGGCCATCACATCTCATCAGAGTTATTCTAAGTCAGAAAACTGATGCTAACTTAACCACTGTGGCAATAAAAATGTTAGGTTGTAAAGATAAATCAGATCACACGTGGAGGAGAATGCTGGTTATTTAAGGATGGAATAACCTATTCCTTAGCATTATGCTCTGGTTAGATACACAAGGTAGAGATAATTTATAGATGACTTCTATTGTATACCTCCAAACTCCAATGTAGGAATTACTTGTGTGTTTAAGAGGAAAAAAAAAAAAAGGAATGAGAGAAGAAATGTCCTCTTAAGTAATGAATAAATAGTAGCAAGCTTAATTGGGTTTCTTCCTTGGAAAGCCTTCTTGATTCTTAAAGACCTAAAAATTGTTCAGTGAAAGTCCCAACAAACTTTATCTGCATCCTAGAGCTTGAAAGAAAGGACCTCCTCTCCATTTTGCTTTTTCCTGCTTCCCAGTCCATAACCTCTTGGTTTCCACCTTCCCCATCATGCAGGTAGCGCTGTGAGGGAGAGAGAGATTTAAATGGCCTGTTTGGACAGAGAGGGGAGTCTCTGTACTCTTCTCTGAGTTCCTTTATTTCCAGAGTACCCCAGTGCATACAGAAAACCTCTCACCCTTTTCCCAGCTTAGTCGGGCATATTGCTCCTGATTCTTCACATTTCCTGCTACCAAATTCACAAACATCCTACCTGCTTTCTTGATAATGTATTGCAAAGTCATTAAGCATCTTCAGAGCAAAAATCCAGAAGATACAGAAATACACAGAGATGACTTTTGTCATTTTCTCCTTAGCCCACTCCTTTGAGAAGTCTTGAGCATCAGTGCTTGATGTGGGCAATTAAAAAGGAGTTTTTGTGCCAAGTCATAGATATGTTGGATGAGGGTTGGCAGAGTTTTGGGTGGAGCATGGGGGTGAGGGACAGTCCTCATAAAAAGGCCTGTAATGAGAAGACGGCATCAGACATGAAATACCTTGTCAGACTGTTGTTACGACTGAAAGGCAACTCACTAGGAAGTTAATATGTCTAGGAGACAGACCAGCTGTATTGCCCTGTTTATATGTAGCAGCACTGTTTGAGAGCAGGGGAAGTGCTGCCATGAACTGCCCACTTCCTTTTCTGCTGTTGCTTGAGGTTAAGGAGCTTGTTGAAGTTACTGTTGAGGTTCAGAGGATGGGAACTGGAATCCTTGCAAAATCTTTAGTTATCTATACCTTGGACAGTATGGTGGTTTAGAGACTTGCTGAAAGACCCTACTGGAAATTTGTCCTGGTTATTAATGTTGGAAGTGACCATCTTCAGGTAGCAGAGGTGTTGATGTAGATTGGAAGAAAAATAGGTATGCCTTACATGAGGATTTCTGGAATGTGGCAGTGTCTCATGGTGCTTTGAGCTTGTGGTGTCCTATCAACAGAGCAAGAAGCAGCAGGCAGAGTTCACTAATAATGTATTTTTCTTTTTACTAGCTTACCTATGATGAAAACCTGTTAACTTACTGACAGTGTGTATCTTTGCAGCATCAAGCTGTTTGATTATTAATGTCATTCACAAACAGGAGAGTCTTCCGTGTTAAGTGCCTTCCGCCTGGGAGACTGTGAAAGGTGCACAATAGTTTTTCTATGCTCATTTTTCGGGGAGATATAATCTCTAAGAAAAGGAAGCATTTCTTGCAGCTGGGAGACTTTCAGTCATGAGAAAAGGCTTCACCTGTAGCAAGCAGTGTGTTTTCAGGAGCATTCAGGACTGTTATTTGTCATGTAAAAAGTTCTGATACCAGTAAATGAACAGTTTGCAAACAGTTTTTTGCAAACCTAAACCTCCACCTACCCATTCCAGAAATGAAGCAGCCGTGCACAGTACTCAGCCTACACTTTTCCTGAAGTTTTTCTGAAACTTTTTTCTCAAGTTTTTTTGGTTTGACGTTGGAAAGTTTTTTTTTTCTGAAGTTTTGTTCTGAAATTTTGTTCTGAAGTTGTGAACTTTCCTGAAGCTGTTGAACTGTGGGAGCCTCTATCATTTGAGCTCAGGAGCCTGTTCCTCAGCTGGTGCTCTGACAGTGACAGTCAGGCACAGAGTGCTTGAAATGCACTCTGGGGTGTAGCAAGAGCATAGACAACACAAAATTTGTCATTTTGAAGAAGGCTTCCTGTGATGTGGTACTCACTTGGCTACATCTTAGCTGCCATGCAATTTCCTTCCAAGTGTCAAATAAAGAGTAGTTAAAATTTTGGGCAGGAGCTCTAAGTATTGAGTGATGGTTGCAAAAGCATAACTTACGTTCCCTTTCTTGGTCAGGTTGTTTCTTTAAAAATACGCATGTGCCATACACACCCGCCCCCTGCACACATATGTACAATATTTTTTTAATAAATTTGGGTCGTGTTTCATTTCAAGGGTTATTGTAAAAGACAAAGGTCTCAATCTGTCACCTAGGAAGTGAACTTTTCCCAATGTGTTTCTTACACTGTAATGTTCTCTTCCAGGAAATGCAGGTTCCTCTACTTTACTCCAGGGATCCGGCAGTGGAGTGCCATCTACCCACCCTCACCTTTTACCGGGTTCCCCTTGCTCGTCTCCAGCCTTCCACCTCAGTCCCAACACTAGCCAGCTCTGTAGCCTTGCTCCAGCTGACTACACAGCTTGTGCCCGCTCAGGCTTGACCCTGAACAGATACAGCACTTCTTTGGCTGAAACCTACAACAGGCTCACAAACCAAACCAGTGAGACATTTGCACCCCCAAGGACTCCCTCCTATGTCGGTGTGTCGAGTAGCACAACTGTGAATATGTCTATGAGTGGAAACGATGGGGATGCATTCAGCTGCCCGCAGACTGGCTTATCTATGCAGATTTCAGGGATGTCTCCACAGCTGCAGTACATCATGCCATCGCCATCCAGCAATGCCTTTACCACTAATCAAACCCACCAAGGCTCCTACAACACGTTCAGACTGCACAGCCCCTGTGCACTCTATGGATATAACTTTTCCACATCCCCTAAACTGGCTGCCAGTCCTGAGAAAATCGTTTCTTCCCAAGGAAGTTTCTTGGGGTCCTCGCCAAGTGGGACCATGACGGATCGGCAGATGTTGCCCCCCGTGGAAGGAGTGCACTTACTTAGCAGTGGGGGGCAGCAGAATTTCTTTGACTCTAGGACCCTAGGAAGCTTAACACTCTCGTCTTCTCAAGTGTCTGCACATATGGTTTGATGAAGCCTTTAAGTAAAAGTACAGTATGTTTGGTGTCTACAATGTATTTCTTTTGGAATATGAAAGGACACTCGATGTAGCTTGTAAAGTGTGTGTATATATAATATGAGAGGAAGTTTCACTGAATTTTTGACTTGTTTGTGGCCAGATTATTCTCCTATTTTGAGTTACACAGAGTTTGCTGTGGCGCAGACTGCTTTAGTTTTCTGGTGTAATACACTTAGTTGTATAACACGTTGGGACATATGCAACAAATTAAGTAAGACTTCCTCCCCTTTCCCCCTCCTCTGTTCTAACCCCTTTAAAGAATGAAATGACACTTGGAGTATTAAACAACACAAACAAGCCTACTTAACATTTCCTATAGTACTAGTGAGTTTCTTTAAAACATTCATACAATGATAAGCTGATGCACCAAAGGCATTTTACAAGTTCCTTCTCTGTTATAAGGGATATGAAGGGTATTTGGACTTTTAAGCATTAAGCATCAAGCATCCAGCCTAAAATAGAAGTTTAGCTAATGGATTAATTACAAAGCAAATAGAAAGACTAGTTTGCCTTCTCATGATATGCTGTTTTTAGCTTATCAGCGACATGGCATTCTCACTAGGATTTTTTTTTTTTCAGCATTAGTCTAGATTTATGATTAGGTATTTGAAGACAAATAATGCATATTCAAACTGTGGTGATAGGAGTAATTTAAACCAACAGCAGAAGCAGCGGCATTCCTTGGTACAGAATGAACTTCAGGGTGCTTCGTTTTTGTCAAAGGAAGGGCTTGATGCATTTTTTCCTCCATAAATATTGCCTTTAAGACATTTACTGGACAGTAGGATATTCTAATGTATCTTTGTTTTTGTATTTTTACTTTTTTAAAGGAAAATGCAGGTTTGATTTAGCGAAAAAAAGTGAGCAAGATGAGAAATTCCATTATTGGTTTTACCCGTTTGTGTGTGTGTGTGTTGTGGTTTGGGTTTGGTTGTTGGTTTTTGTTTTTTTTTTAATAAGGGCAAAAAGTCCTCCATCCTCAGTATTTCATAAATATATTGCCTGTATCGATTAGGCAGATGACCCAGTTTGCCCATAAGTGTTTCTGGAAGGAGAAGTTCGTCGTAGCTGCCTCCTTTCTGCTGTGTTTCTCAGTCAGTTCTTACCCTGGAATTGGAGAGGTTCCCTTCCTTCCCAGCTCTGGTTTTAAATGGCGCTTGTAAGAACGCAGATCGCAACCTGCTCCCGACCAGGCTTCTCCAGAGTGACAAGGACATGGGGAGACACTTGTCATGGTGAAATTTCTGCCTTGATCTGCACCTGCAGAGCCCTGGTGCACGTCACTCATGCTGTGCAAGCTGCCTCAGCTGCCCATTTGTCGGAGCTGAACCATGGAGGTTGTGGAACAGATTTTAATGCTTGAGAGAGCGCGTCATCTTCAACAGTACGCTAAGCCTCCTTTATATTGTGCAGGTGACGTAAAGGCATTATAAAGTGGGTGCAATGCAGTTAAAAATGCTTTCCCGGTCAGCATTGAAGGAGAATAAGGCCTTTCAGATTTTACGTTATTCTCTGTTAGATTTTTTTGGTGAAGGTGGATTGTTGTGTTTCTCAGGAGTTCCTATGTCTCTTCTGGTAAACAGTGGGCTTAACCACTCCCACTTCAAGAAAGACTCATTGCAGCTGATATTTCTTCAGTGGGATGGAGACAACCCATGCAGAAACAGCCCTCTCGCTATCTCCTCTTATTTGGGAATAGAAGAGAAACCACAGCAGTTTTTAAGCCTGTGCCTGGAGAAGGCTTTATTTCTATTAGTTACATATTTGTTTATGTTAAAGAAGACATATAGAAAGTTCTCATTCAAAGCTGGAAAGACAAGAGGATGCAGTTGAGGAGATGTGGGTTTGCTTCTTTGCTGTCTCAAACTTCCCAAGTGACCTTGGGCAATTCACTCAGCCTCTCTGTATCCAATGTCTTTTCTTCTGTAAAATGTGATAATAGCACTTCTCTGCCTCACAGGAAAGGGTGACAGTACATTGAAGATGAAGATCTAATGTACTGTGGACAGTACATTACAAATGAATGGCTAGGTAGCATTCATATATGAGGATAACAAAGAGCATTCATGTGCTTCAGATCTGTTGCTAGTTTTGGCATTGCAGTGTCCTTTGAGGCAGACCTCCTAGCAAAGACCTGCAATGCTAAAAACACTATTCAAAAACCTCACACTAACGATTTGTGAAGTGGTTCTGAGATGTGTAGAAGATGGGCAAATTTTCAGTTATGTAAATTGTCATAGCTCTATTGGTTTGAATTAACAAGAAACTTGTGTATAGTTATTCCTGCTCTAGCCAAAACTGAAATGTTGCAGTTGGACAAATCTTTAAATGGGAAGAACAGTACAATTAATCTGTACTTGAAAAAGGATAATGATCCATGTCATCTTAGGGGCTGTGACTAGGTAGAAATGTGGAAGAGCAAAATTGTGCATGTTCCTACAAGGGGAGAAAAAAGGGTTGTGCATGGATGTTCATAGAGGTGCTCCTGGCAAGAGTATGTACTTTATCGTCTGGGAATTTTTTAAAAGTGGTCTCTTACTTTTCCTCAAATTATTCTTATCATATAACCACACAATATTGTTTGAAACATGTGTTCCTTAAAATTTGAATCATACTGTAAATACTTACTGGTGTGTCATTGTGAAAAGACTAGCTTTTTATCAATATAGTAAATGCTCTATGTGCATTATATCTCTAATTATATATCTGTATTTTACAAAAATGCCACAGAAAATATATTAAAGTGTGTATTCAAACACTTTTTACTACATTTGGAAAATTGAGGGGCTTGGGCCTTTTTTTTTTCTCTACAACTTAGCAAGACCCCAGGAAGTGACTCTAATGTAAGCTCTGAAATTCAGAGACTTTGTACAACAAGCTGCAATGATCTAACTAGTCCCCAGTTATTACACGGTTCAGTTTAACCATCTGCTGTTGAACCTCTCTGTTATTTGTATGCAAAGGTCACAACAGATGTTGGGTACAAGGAGGTGCGGAGGCTGGTAGCAGAGCTGTAATGTTTTTATGTGGGAAGAAGGGACCGAGCAGCTTGCTGGGCTCATTAGCCAGTGATGGAGCTTTGCTGGTTCCTCATAGCCCAGCTCATTCAAGCTGTCCCATATCTGGGGGATCTGGGCCAGATCTGGGGAGTTTGCACTTCCATGTGACCAGGTGCTTGACTGGAAGCTCGGTACCCTGCATATTTTCTCTCAAAGCTCTTGCTTTGGTCGGTCTCTCTCTATTCTGCTTATTCTAAATGCAAAAATCCGTTGATTCCTAAGGCGCAATTTACAACCTCTGATCAGCTGGGTATACTGTTACTCAGCAATGAGCAACATTTCTCCCCCCCGAAATACTGTTATGCAGAGTGGCCTTATTTCCTATTGTGCTGCAATAAATGGTTCCATGTGATGTAGGGCACAGGGCCTGAAAATCTGATTACTTTAGAGACTAGGGTTTCATAGTCACTTAACACCAACATTGTTGCAAATGACCAGAATTAGGGCAAGAGAAGTAGGCACGAAATGGTTGATCATAAATATCAGGCCTTGAGAGAGAATGAAAGCTTCTGTTTTTAATAAGAGAAGAGCCTTTTTTGGAGTAGCACAATCAGACTCGGAGGGCTCATTTCTGCTTCAGTGGAGGACAAAAGGAGAAACTTTAAAATCATGGACAGTGTTGGCATTAATGTTAGCAAGTCTATACTGTGAGCAGTTCAACAGGAGGCACTTAAATCATCATCAGAACTAGCTCACAGGTTCTGTGGGTATATTCCTCCTGTAAAGATGATGTAACTAATTAGAGTCTGTGTAGAAATGTGTTTAAAAAGGCTGAAGAGTAGCTACTTCTAGAGGTTTATGTACCAACTTCACAAGTGAAATTACTATTTTGTTGCACTCTTTGAAATATGCTGTCAAACTCTCATGACATCAATGTTTAAGTTTACTTCGAAGTCCAAGTCTTAATGTCAATAACTGCAATTTATCATAATGAGGTAATGGTTAGTCTTTGTGGGCTGACTCTGCACTTCAGCTGACTATATTGACTTGTCGGTTGAGCTCTTCATTAATGTGATCCTCAGTTCAATATTTTGCCTTGTATTTAATACAAAGTTGTTGATATGTCAATTTAATATATGCAAAACTACAGGAAATGCTACGTTCCGCATTATTCTTCAGTTATCCAGTTAATTCAAAACACTGACATGCCAAGATGACACACACTTTAGGAGGTGGTGACCTGCTTCATTAGGAAATAACATTTCTAGAGAATTCAGCTTGCTTTGAATGCTTTTTGTCAGTTCTGTTACGTTCATGCTCTGAAAAGGTGTTTGTTACCCAAAAAAGCAGAAGTCCTACGCGGTCACCACTTACTGTTGCAAAGCAGTGTTGACTTGGCCGTAAAACTATCTCAGATAGATTGCTGCCCAGAGCCCAGACAAGACTGGTTCCAGCAAATGAGAATCTGAATCTTCTGGACATACTTGGAGAAAGATACGGGCCTGAATTAGTGATAGTTTTATCTGTTGTTTATATTAAGTCTGAATCTGCTTCATCTGAAAAGGCTAAAACTAAAGCTTTGTACAGTAATTTTCTAGGTCTTTCCTTGCCAAACATAACCTGCTGCAGGCTGGCTGAAAGCCTGTCCCTTCTTGCAGTACCGTCAGTGTTCCAGTTGCTCCCCACCTTTAGGCTCTCGGCTTGCAAAAGTAGTGGTCAGGTTTGCAGGGGAAGAGGTCAGTACTTGCTCCACTGTTAGTTATTGCCCTAAAGTATACTTCTACAGCAAAGACTCACTATCCACAGCGAAGTAAGTAATCCGACTAAGTGTCAGCCATGATGTTTGTCTCAATTCTACAATTTGAAGTCCCTAAAGTAAACATTTTTAAGAAGCATCAGTGAATCAGAAGATCAGTACTGCTATCAGGAAAATCCAAATACTGTGGGCAAATAGAAATGCTCTTGAAATTTATTTGCCTGTCACCTTCTGTTCAGAGGTTTATGACCCTTAAATAGTATCTCACATGCTCCACTCCACCAGAATGAACATTAAACCTCCAGGAGCTGGATACGTTTTGAAATTTTTCCTCTGTGGCCTTTCTAAACATTGGCAGTAATGTCCAGTTTTCAAAACAAGCACTTGGGCTCCAATTCTGCAGCAGGGAAAGGCAGGAGAAGTGGTGATAGTACAAATGGACCCTGCAGTCCCACCATACGCTTTTGAAATGTCTCAGGTACTGTGGCAGCACCCACCGTGTATAGTTCTATCTAAATATAGCCCAGTGCACCTCTCACAGGAGTCTGTACCCTAAAACGAGAACTGACATCAAAGGCTAGTCAAGAAGGATAAAACATGATGTGACAATGCTTGTGCTACCTGAAAGCTGGGCTGTTGCAGTGAATGTTAAGTGCAGCCCCTGCACAGACTTAACCTATGCCAGCACTGCAGCCACTTCGACTATGCTGTGCCCTTACGTTCATTTGCACACCACTGGGTTTTACTTGGATGCTATAATATAGAGCCAAGAGTGAATTTAGAGCATATTGGAAGAAACCTGGACTCCACTGTGGCCAGCGGTAATGTTGCCACTGACTTGAGCTTTATGGATACCACATTTTCAGACCCGAAGCCATCCCCCTTTCTGTTGCTGAGTGCTTTACCCATGCAGCAGCTGTAGTCATACTGTTTTCAGGGACGTTCTTCTCGCCCTTTGGGGTGTTTTTCAGATGGATAACTGGCTTTTTGTGTTTCACATGCTCATATATTGTTTTTAAATTTGTGCTTCTGCAGTTTTTGCGCCACAGTCTGTCTCACACTGAAAGATAAGACAAGGCTGGAACTCGGTGCTCCCTCCCCCAGAAGCCTTGCCGATGGATGGTGTATTCCCTTCCACTGCAGATAATTGACTATATATTTCCCACAATGTTTTTATTGTATTTTACAGAGAAAAGTAATAAAAATAGAAGCTGTATCACAATCAAAGCAGTGTTTCCATTCCTCAGGCAATATTTTTCACTAACCCAAAGGAAAACACCTCCCCACCCTTTCCTGGTTACTATACTCGGTATATGGTTCTCAGTAAGAAGAAAACCAGATGCCATATTTAAATGTAAGATGGCAGAAACCAGAAAACCAGAAAAATGGGTCCCAATTCAGGGAAATGTTCCTGGATAGTCTTTGCATTCTTTGAAGTGCAATATGGACGCTAATGTTTCCAGAGACATCCGCAAAGACCCTTTGATATATCACCAAGTAGATCACTGTTTGTGTATGACAAATGCCTTGTTGACACAGTGTGCACTACAGATTACCTGCCCCGTACTCAGGCGGGGCGTTGTCAGTGCCACACAAAGACGTGCAAGCAAATGCCATGTATGTGGTTCTAGTAATCCTACACAGAAGTGTAGCTTCGCAAGTGTTGAACAGCCCCCAAAGCTATGTTAAGAGACCAGTTCTTGGGGAGAACTAGTTACATGCCAAGCCCATGCAATCTGTTCATCCTCATGGTGGTAATTAAATAGCATTTTACAATGAATATAAAAGCAGTTAATCTAAGCAGGCATTTATTTCGCTTTGCTATAACTGAAAAAGATATATTAATTTCCTGAACATTCTAGGAGGGGAAGGGGACCAAATGTCTGGGGGCTGTAGTATTGAGTGTTTCAGCCCCATCGGGATTTTTTTTTGTGGAAAGAGGGAAGCCTTAGAAGACAAAATTTAAATGAAGAGAAGGCAAATGAAGTCTGGTCTATGAGCAAGGAACCTTTAGACATCAAAATATACCATTGCAAATGTCTAAAAATGGTCTGTCTGGTGTCACGTCCTTGCATTCAGCAAAGGACAGAACTGTTACATTAAGGAGTGAAGTGATCCATGATACCTTTAACTTATGAAATGTTGGGTAGAATGAAGGCCTTTGTTTGGTAAGTTAAAGGCTGAACTACTTAAAATAATCTAAGGTTGAATGTCTGCCATTCTAAGTCTTTAACATTCTGTTCTTTTTTTGTTCTTTTTTTTTTCTTTTTGAAAGATACGATTAGCAAAGATGAGATGATGCTTAAAAATTTCCAGCCAGATGTGTCTCCAAACTTACCCAGAGATTAAGGATGTGCAAATGTAGTTTGGATTCAACCCATTATATAGATAAGTTTGTTTTATAGCTGGCCACAGCTGTGAAGTTTGGATTCAGATCTGTAAGTCCCCTAAACTTTGAAGACTGTAGTCAAATCTGTGGTTTTGGATTTGAATCTCCAGTTGCATCATACTGTCATTCACATCTGTTACACCGACAGCTCAGTGCAAAACTCTGATACCAGTTTCAGACTCTGCAAAGTTGAACCTCAGAAAGGCCTCTTCTCAAGCACACTGTTACATATGAGCAGCGACAGCAGCATATTGCAGGTCTGTAGGTTAACAACTCTCTACATGCCATCTAATGGCCACTGGTGACCCACCACAGAGCACTGGCTGGTGGGTCACAGGTTGTTGGCTCCTGCCCTGCGAAGTATGCTTTACATACTTCCTTCATATTATGTTTCTGTGTAAGCGAATGCTGTAGCTTCCCACAGGGATATTACATGATCCTGTGTGGAAGGAGAGAGGGTTGGCGTAATTGCAAATAGGACGAAAGCTGGTCCTTGAGGCACTCTCTGAGGGCTTATCTATACTGAGTGGTTGCTGAGAAATAAAGGAGGAGGTGAATTTACAACACCTCAGCTCCACAGGTGGGCACTCTTAACATGCAGTAAGCAAGTGGAAGGTACTCCGTGTGGAAAATAAGAGAGAAAATACTCCACACAAGCAATGTTTCCGTGAGGATACAGTGCTGTGAGGTTGAGGTCCTGCAGTTTCCCTTTCTTGTTTGCTCTACAGGCAGACCTTAAGACTTCAGCCACACTGTAAAAAATAACAACCCACAAATGTCTATCTGGGAGGGTGTCACTGGTTGTCACCATGGCACAGACAGCCTCACCAACTGCAGTGACGGAGCCACCCATGGTAAATGCTGGACAACTCTTCTGACCTGTTAATAGTTGGCAGACTATTTGATGACAGTTGCAAGAATCTGATGCACAGCAGTATCCTTTACAGCAGTTTAATCTTTGTCATCAAATCCCCCAGCAGCCATGATTAATAGCAGCACTTGAGCTTGTTTTGAAAGTTGTATATTTGGCAGCTATGAACTTTGATCTATGGTTTTGCTTTAAAGAATCATTATGACACAAACTTTTCCTGTAATCCTTCCATCTAATTAAACCACACACAAATACTATGTGGGGAAATATGATGCTATTGATATAAGCTGTGTGTTTATTACAATTTTTTAGGCACTTTATTAAAGTGGATAGTTGTTCTCAGCAAGATAGTAGATAAGCTCCCGCAAAACAATAACATCACCCAGAAAGAATATATAAGAGAATTTCCCAAGGCCAAATTCGATTAGAAACTTTCTTTGTTGATTAGCACTGTGCCCTTGAACTCGTTAAGGGCTCAGATGTTTTAACCTGAGCTACAATTACTAGCATTTAATGAATCCAGCCTACTAATGTGTACTTTTTCATAAAAAGTTTGCCTTTGTTTCAGATAGTCAAAGGACTTCTGTGTCTAACATGATAGTATCTGTCTTCCTGTAGTAGGTTGTTCAGTACTTGGGTACAATTTAATGGGGAAGTTTTCAAAGATCCAAGAAAATTTATTTTCATATAAATATTTTAAACCATGAAACATCCAGATTTTGTAGCTGAATCAACAGTAAACCAGACATTGCTTGCTGGTCTCTATCCTGCTGTACACTGTGTACATAAAGCTCATGTTTTCAAATCTAGAATATGAACTGTGGATCAGAGTCCGAGCAGGGTTTTCTCTAGGGCTAAGGTGCAGGGCTGCATAGTCTAGACTGAGTTCACTTGCTTGTGTATTGCATCCTCATGACCCTGACATTCGTGCAGAAGAGGGTTCCTTCCTCTAGAGCAAACTGCCCAGGTTGTGAGCAGCAGTTTTATGGAGCTACCTGGAACCTCTGGAGTTTCTCCTAATTGGCCCAAAGTGTGATCTGGGTGCCACAAAACAGAGATAACAGAGGTGTAAGTCACCATCTTGAGTTTCCTGCTGCTGCCAGGTCCACCAGTGTTTATATTTGCCAATCACCATCTTTTCCATATTTTCTGGGTAGACTTTCAGCCAGCTGGCTTTTGCCTAAAACGTGACTCAGTCCTGGTTAAGTGCAGTGACCATGGTTTCTGAGTCAGTTGGAAAGCAGACAAAGTACCAAGTATAATAATTTTCCCAAATTGTCTCACAAATTTCCAGAGCCTTCATATAAATGTAGAACAGCTGAGGCAACATGAGTGATCCCTTAGGGAATTCACAGCTGAGCGCCCTCAAGCAGAGGGAATAGCTGCCCATCACCACGCTCTGGACTTGATCAGAAAGGAGTGAAACAGAACTGCTCTAATGCAATTCCATCTCCTCGTGCCAGGTTCTCCAGTCTTGGTATTAATCCCCTGTGACGAGCTGTGTCCAAGACTACCACAAGACTAAGCAGAATTAGCAGGGACATTTGTCATGTGTCTGTTGTCATGAGGGAGGCTGGATCAGTGGCCAGAAATGGCCTTGACCTAACCTGCTCCTAAATAGCTGGATGCGAGTTACTTGACCTGTCATCCTTTCTTTTGTGGCTCTTCTTTGAAAAGCAAAATTTGCTCAGGTGTCCTGGAATCCCTCCTACATCTGCACAACTAGGGCTTTGAGTGACAGTTGCTGGCTGGGCAGAGTGGAGGTGTCACACTATTCTCAACCAGCCACAAAGTCTTGAGGGTAGATATAGGGTCAAAATGTATTTCACGTGCAACTGGAATAAAGTTTTGTATAAAGAGGTTATAAAACCTCATAAGGACTTTTTACTAGATCAAGGGCCGCCTCTTGTTCTTATTGAACTCAATGGGAATTTTGCTACTTACTTCAAAGGAAGTTAAAAGGAGCCATGAGGGGTTGATTTCCACTACTACATGTGTGCTTCTGCACACCAAATTTGCATCTGGAAAGACTGTGTTTTAGTTGGTTTTTATTGCTGTAGTTGTTGCGTTTTTTGCCACTTGAGAGTTTGTATAAGCACAAGATCTGCTACATGCAGATTGTCTACACACAAGCAAATAGCTTATTTCTGTTTTGCAAAACTATATGTCTACTAAACATTGCATACATGCAAGGTACGCAATGAAAAAAGGATGCACTCAACTACCTCATCTGAGTGGCATCATTCTCCTGGGAGATCAAAATCTCTCCTAAGCACATAAAAACTGGTGAAGCAGGTTTTGTATTTATCACTGGCAGCTGCGTAAAACCAAATCAAATATAAATGAATCCTTTGCAGCTCTTTTCCCAGGATGCAAAATGGAAAGCTTCAGCTTCAATTCCATAAGCAGGCATAGAGCAGCCTTAAGACCAGATTCAAGAATCCAAACAGTTGTCAAAATGGTTTGGAACTTACTTTAACTTAAACCACTTCTGAGTGCATACTTTTCCATTCTTTCTTTGCAGCAATTTGCAGAGGTTGAGATTTATCAACTACACCCAAATATACTATGTTAGGCAAGAGGGCTTCTTACACAGGAGTATAACTTAAAACTTCAGTGGTTCAGAAACAGGCATGAAGTTGTTAGAATGGGAGCACAATTTAAAAAGTAGTGATTCAGTATGAATAGGGGAGTGACCTTGCAAATACCTGGCAGTTCCATACAAACCTTGTGTGCACCAGAGGCTCCCTGGGGCCTAAGCAACATCAGGTTGAACTCATTTCTGTATCAGTAATAACATATTCTGTCTGCTTTACAGTTGATTGAGACCTTGCTGCTGATAACTTTCTTTTAGGGAAGATTTCATAAGCTGTAAATCTTCATGTTAGGATACACTCCTGCATTGAGTGGTTCAGTAATTACCATCCCATTCTTGATGTTTACACACTCTCTATGAGTCTAAATAATGCCACTATTTCATAGATTTCTATATACTTCAGATATTAGAAAGCATTATCATAGCCTTTATCAGTGATCCTGTAGCCAAGCCATATGTATTTAATTCCTTCAACCTTCTCTTGTGAGAAGATGCCAGGGAGACCAGAAGGCAAGTTGAGACAGCATCTGCATCTCTGAGTAAGGATGTAACAGAAAGCAGAGTGGTTGGGCCCTCTCAGCCGCTCAAAAAAAAAATGGTCTGCTTGCTCCTCCCCTCCTGCATGACTCTTTTTCTGGATTACTCACACCATGGGCATGGAGTAGAAGATTACTGAAGCTTTATAGAAGATGACTCCTGCTAAACTGGAGAGAGTTCAGGGACAAATATGATGCGTGCAGGCGGAGGCTGACTGTGTGGAGATGGAGAGTAGCAAGTATGGAGGCTCGGTGAAAGCCTACACAATCTTGTGGTAAAGAGTTTGGGTAGTCCCGAAAAGCATTAGCACCTGGTTGCTGATGAGAACAAATCCAGTTTTCTGAGCTCACTGATGTTTCTTTCCTCTTCATGAAAAATATGTACTTAAGATCTCACACTCTGAAGCTAACCCAGTCAACTTTTCAGAATAGGTTTAATACATTTCGTTGTATTTGAGGTCAAAGGGCTTTGCTGCAGCTGCAGCTCAACCAAATAATCTGGACCTGTTGCAGGATTTGCTAGTCAGAGCTCTGATTTGTGTCAGGTGTAGGTTCAAACCAGATGTGACAGGGATACTTTCTGGTGTTGAAAGCTAGGGAAGGTGTCCCACACTTCCTGGGAGCTTAGCCTTGGGCAATATATACTGAAGAAAATAGATTTAAAAGGCAGACAATAAAAAAGTGACATTGGAAACTGAGTTATAATTCATCTAATAAACAGGAACATCCTATACCACGGTTGTGGTTGTGCCTCGTGTTGATTTTTTTATGCTTTCTATAAGGCTTGCTTTATGTCCAGGATTAGCTTTTCAACATCCAGGAGTGATAAGAGCTTTTGAAGGGATGTAGGTAGCTAGCCATAAGATAAAGGCACAGAGCAGCTGCTAGTTTTCTTTTCATTAAAGCAAACATAGCTACCAAAGCTGAGAAAGACAGTATCCTGGAGACAGGCATGGACACAGAAGCCCGATTTGGAGATCCACATCTTTTAAAAGGTGGAGTTTGGACTAAGAAGCCTTCATGGTTGAAGGGAATGAGTAAACTGAAGGGATATCTGTGCATATAAATCATCGATACACAAAAATTGGAGCTCATGGTATCACAACCGGGCTAGGCTTGCCTGTCAACTCTGGCAACCCCAGTGTGGGGTGAACAGGTAAGGACATAGCACAGATCTTCATCACTCATTTTGACCTGATAGGAAGGTGTTTCAACCAGAGCGCTTCACGCCATTTTCTCATAGGGATTTATGCCTATAGGTCCTGGTGGGACCTCACAGACCCTCACTTTGCATTGGACAACAGTGTTTCAGTGTAAAATAATCAGTGACTGAGAATGCTCTGATAGACAGTTTCATTGTGACAATTAACAGGAATTTTCTCACGTTGATATGTTAGACTTTTTTTTAAAGCAGTTCAGGCCACTTGCTCTTCACTAGGAGTCCAGTACTGCACCCTGTTTCCCTAAATGTCAACAAAAAGGAGGAAGTGTGTGAAATACCTATATGTTACTGCCTGCTCCTTAGAAACCCAGAATACACTCTGCTTATGTAAAAGCACAGCACAGCTCTCTTCAATAAGCAAAACGACAACACATGTATTTAAATATCAGAGCCTGAATGGAGTCTGCTTCTTTTCCCACACCTCTGTAAAATCAAAGTTTGAAACCCTGTAGGAGCTCTTTTAAAATATCCTGGCTTCCTTGCTGCAGACCATATGTTGTTTCAAAAACCAGGACTGCAAACTTGAATAATTGCATGACTTGCATTCTATCACTGTAGACTGTGCTCCGCTGGCTTCAACTGGCACGGTTTGGTAGCTGTTACAGATGCCACAATTCATTGCTTTGAAGTCTGCACATTAAAAAAAAAAAGGGGGTGGGAGGAAAAAAAAAAAGCTTTCAAAAGATTTGCCTGACTTTCTGTTATGAATAAGTCAACATTTCGCAACATCTGTCATAGTCCCTGCCACTTCAGCTTCCTTCCTCTGCTCAGGCTTATGTGTTTTATGTTAATACTGGAGCAGCTGTGGATTCACGCTCTGAGTGAGGTGCAGCAGAGCGGTAAGGGCAGGTAACTGCTTTCTCTGAGGCTCAGGCCACAAGGTGTTGCCTTGCTCCTGCTGACACGAGGCAGGGAGCAGAGAGACCATGGATATTGCAGTAATACCTGTCTGGGAGTAAATTGTCATTATAATGGTCTGCAATAGCCTGTCCTTGTGGAAGAGGCTCAGATCATGCCTGAGGAGCCTACAGGTACCCCAAACCACTTCCCAGCACTGCTCAGGCATTTGGCCCTTCTTCTCTGCTGCTCTGAACAAGGTGTTATGGGCAGCTGTGGCTTGAGTCACTGGGGTGCAGCTGACCTTCTCCTTTTCTTGCTGTTTGGAGGCTCAGGGCAGTGAATCCACGCTCTGCTCAGCCCCTCATTGTGACTAGTACAAGTGTTACCATCAGAGGAAATAAGCCTTCCCTGTGCTGTTTCTTTGGTTATTGATTTTCATATTCCTAGATGCAATCTGTATAACCTCATTCATATGTTAAATGATAGGGCTTAGGGAGAAAAACGTGTCCCAGGTGGACTTGCTACCAGCTTGTTTTAATAAGTTTTTGAAAAAATATATTGCCAATGGGAGAAAGCAGTGCTATCAGTGATAAGATTAACCTTTGACTATTAAAGTAGTCGAATACTAAGAAAAAGCACCTTCACTTTAGCAACTTCAGCTGGTCCCCTGGAGAATTTGCAATATGATATCATTTTGCGCACAGTGCGATTTCCCCATTAAAAAAAGTGACGCCAACCCCTCCTTGGGATGTTACTAGCAGGGTTTTTCACATAGTGCTCATGCCCGGGGAGGTGCCCTGGCTGTCTGCAGGGCCCTGGCTATGCCGAACGTTGGGTCTCTCATTCAGGCTCTGTGTGGAATAATTCCACCCGGGTTGTTTTCAGGTTTGAATTTGGGGGCTGGAATTCATCACCTTGGAGGCTGCTTCCCCCGATTCAGTGGTGTGTTCGATCACTAGCATCTGTAATCCCTGTAATCCATTTCACCCTGCTCGCCTTTTGCATGGAGGATGGGAAGAGAAACGGTCTGACTCCATAAAAGCACGTAACACTGCCTGTGACCCAGCTTAAAAGCCAGAGGAAGGTGTCCTTGAAGCTGTTAGGAGGAACTATGTGACAGCTCTTTACACTATTATTTTAAGTATCAGCTTCAGCTTCCTTATTCATTTCCAGTATATTTTTGTTTTGTTTTGTTTTTATTTGGTAATAATATCCTGAGCACAGCACTCATCTGGTTTAGCTGAGGTGGTGCTACTGAGGTGGGTTCACCCCCCCCCCCCCCCCCCCGTACTGTTGGTCTGTTTTATAGAACATGGGAAAAGGGTCAGGGCAAACATAATTAAAATGCCAGCACATGAGCAGATTTTCTCCACATGTTCTTAAGATCTTGTTGTTCTCGGGTTTGCTGTTTCTATGCACCAGGTGTTAAGACCAAGTTATGTTAAAGGGGTTTCATATTAAAAAAGTATATTTGATGTGGTATATTATTAGCTGGCAGTGGTGCTGTCTTATCCTAGTGAGGTAAAATGGAAAATTTTTGCATAGCATTGCACTTTGCAATCTTTTGCAATGAGAAGCATCTAGGTCTTGGGAAAGTGAATTCATTTCAGCAGATACTGCTTTGTCTCTCCCCTGTCAGCCGTGATTAGGGAAGGTTTCTAAATCTTTGCCACTTGAAATCCTATTGACCTGAAACTTGCCCAAAAAAATGTCAGCCTTGTTGCTTTTTTTCTTTAACATGCTGTTCATTACTTCCATATACCTTCTCCTACAAATGAAAAGTGGCAAAAAAAAAAAAGGAAACAAAGGACTTTTTAAAAAAACTACTAAAAGACAGATTTCTAACTGGTGGTAATTTACAATCGTTGCAAACAATTAGGCTTCAGTGAACATAGAGGGGTTTTTTATTTTGATGATTAACATTGTTAAAGAAAAATATTTTGAAGCCTTGAGATATTGATGTTTGAAAAAATTAATTAGAACCATGCTGTGTTTTTCGTAAGGATGTGATTGTCTACCGTGATGCTTGCAAAAGTTCAGATTTAAAATTGAAAAACATTTATCGAGGGTCCCTTGTTTAACTAGAATCAATGTAAGAGGCAAGCATGAATGAATAAGTAGTTAGAGGTAGAAGGGAACATTTTTCTAATGTAAAATTCTTGAGCAGAAACCACCTTTGCTCCTGCTCCTGCCCTTTTTAGTTAACAAGATGCCTAAACTGGAGATCAAAGTGACACAGAAAAGTGATTCTCTGAACAACCGAGGTTAAGGCTCAGCTGCACCACTGTCATTATCTTTCCCACACCTTCTAGGAAACCTCCAGGGGCAGAATTCAGGGGTTGGGGGAAAGGCAAGAATGAGGATGGAGCAATGTAGAAACAGAGTGAAATGTGACTATATCATACATGCATGAACATACCATGCCTGGGTCATGTCATTTTGTACGATGGAAGCTCTACCAAGAAGGCAGCCTGGAAACCATGAACTGAGCCGCCACCATTTATCAAAGACTGGAGTCTGCACATACACAGGCTTTATGCATATTCTTCATAGATATCTACAACACATGAACTGGTTGTCTAGTTACTACATTAGAGCCCATGGCAGAAAATTGGAGCTTCTAGGTTTCCATTCCTCTTTCTTCCTCAAAGAAGGCATGTAAATCAGGTCAGATAAATTACTTTCTACAAGCACCGCTAACTCTCCCAGAATTACAAAGGGGACCTAGGGAGCCCAGCTCAGATGTAGCAAGATGTCTGTAATTAGGTGGGATGAATCTTATCTAAAATCACTGTGCCAATGATTCTGACTTCCTGTGAATCTCCTTGCACATGTACAGACATCATGTTCGACACATGGCAGCCCTTGTGCATGCATGTAACTGTTGCTCATTTGTCCAAGATTTGCTCCTTCCAGCCCTGTGGTTTCTTTGGAAAAGGAAGCGCTTTTCTATCAATGCTTTGCAAGGTGCTATCTGTTAGGCAGAGTGACATTTATACCTGTGCCTGGAGCAGCACCCTCTAAACTTGGCCAGACTGGACATGAGGCCTTTCTGTTTCTCTTCCTGAAGCGACACTCAGGAATG
>VYZV01026550.1:16228-34402 GCA_013401275.1 Pandion haliaetus | reverse complement strand
TTAAACTAGTTGCCCTAGGTTCTTTTTATTGCCAATGAAGAGAAATGGACACTATTAGGAAGAAATTTATTTTGAACTAATGTAGACTAGTAAACTAGGAAAGATGAACTGTGTCCTATATGTTCGTATTTCTCTCTGTTGGATCTAAAAGAAACTTGGTGCCTAGCTCAGGCACAGAAGTCTACTCACTGTCTAAAATTGGGTGAGCTCAATGCACTTTTTCAAAGGTTTATGGAGATCCTAGTTATCATTGCCCGGGCCATTAACCGAGTCTCATTTTGTGACTCTCTTGGCCACACCTTTTCTGTTCTCAATTAGATTAGTAGACTCATGAGTCACTCTCAGCCTTGGGTTAAGTTAATCACAAGTCATTCAACTTGCTTTAAACTAGCAAGCATCTGGCTTTGGATCAAATTGCTCTATGGGAAGGCACTTCTGTGCTGTTCTTTCCAAATATCTGTACTATTTTCTTTGAATTCCTCTTAGTGCTGTGTTTAAGTTGTGTTTGTCCATCAATTCAAGATGCAAATGCACAAATTAATTAGTTTTCAATGCAGCTGTCTCTGTGTGAGCTGAGTGTCTGATTATAATTGATGGAGATATAGGACTCAATGCGGTTGCCAACCTGTGGGCATCCGCTGCCATTTCACACTATAGGGTAAGAGAAACTTCAACACAGGGTTGACAGATATGGCACAGGAGCAATAGAAGTCCTGTACCATGTTGATCCAGCTGGAGGACAAGTGATATACCTACCTTAGGATATCTAAAATTACTTTAGAAATTATGACAGTGGACACCAACTGAATTCTTCCCCTAGTAAGATGTTCAGTTGACCAGCTGTAGATGTATACTTTCGAGTGAACAAAACAGCTTGCTCTGCTTCCACAACATCATACAACAGTTCCCTGACAACTGGTAAAAAGGATAAGACACTATAATTCAGGCCAATTCAAGCAAATTATAGTGTTCAAGGGTTAAAGTCTTCATTAGTTTTTGTTGTGAACAATTCTATCCAGATGGATATGGTGACAGCGTTTGGAAAAGAGGTAAAGGAACCCTTTGCAATAAATTAGAAAAGTAGAGTGTTAATTGCTATAGAACCAGACACCTTCGATATATATTCAGGATATCAAATTTCTATGTCAAAGATATATATGCAGCTTTCTCCTCTGGGAGAAGTACTCACCAAATATGCACAGTCTACCACAGGTATATTTTAAAAATGTGCTGTCAAAAGTATTGTGTGTGGTCTCTCTGGGTTCAGCGTACTGACATTTATGAAATCCTTTTCCTTTATCAGTCAGTGATCACGCAGTTTTTTAGAGCACTAATTGTGTCTTTTTTCTTTCTCTTTCACGCAAAAGTAATCTAGCTTTTTTTTTTTTTAATATCCCGGTTTTATTTCTTTAATCTCACTCTTCTGTCTATTTCTCCTTACATATCAAACACCTGCTTATAAACATCTTCACTGCTTCTGACAGGAACTGAATCCAAAATAAAAGATAAAATAAGTCATGGCTTGCGATTTCTCTCTAGGAGAGCAAACAGAGAGGATTCTGGTTGATGTAAATGAAATCATTTATGCTGTAAGCTCCAACTGTCCCATTCTACTGCCACAGTTACCAACACATATGTTTTGGACAAGGAAAGTATTTCATAATGCTCTTCCATAAGATCCCAGACAGGAAACTATAGATTTCTCCTAAGTATTCAAAGTTTTTTTTGTCTTAAAATCCTTTTATCTTTCATGCAGAGAAATGAAAGAAAGCGTGGCTAAGACTACAGATGCAGAAAATGCATGGAAACATTCTCAATTTGTGTCATTTACAAGCCTCTTGAGAAAGAATGCAACAATTTCTCTGATTATTGTTAAAACCATCAGTAGAACATTGGTCCAAATAAACTGTAGTAAGGGTATATTCTTTGTCTAATGTCTAGAAGTTAATTTCAAGGAAATTAGTAGAAGTTGTTCAAATTATTTATTAAAACAAAACAAAACAAACCCTCAGGAAGCTACAAAGAAATAATACACAATAAAAATAATTATTTACCCTTAAAAGCTGCTTTCATGAAAATCTAACCAATTTGCTGGCACTTGTTGAATTTGTTTAATTTTTACTGTGAAAAAGGTCTAAATTCTTCTGTCCTATTTCTGTACTAATAAAAGGGGGGGAGGGAAGAAAAAAAAGTCCCATTTTGGATTTCCCCTTTTGCTTAACCAGTTTCTTATTAAGTTCTATCAAAATATCATATAGTATATCTGTTTAAACATTCATAAAACGCACCAAAGGTATATGGTGCTTTTTCACAGTTTACTGTGTGGGTACTGTATGCTTTGTAGAAAAGGAGCAACTAGGCGATGCAGACCCTTTGCCTTGTTTTGGCTAATGCAGCTGGGGGAAGCAGGCTCTTATGCCAAGGAGGGCAGATTGCTTTGCTGTTTCCTCTAGAGTAACTCTGCCTGCTCACTAAAAGGATGTTTTCCAGGTGCAGTATAGGGCAAATAGAGAGAAATCCGTCCAACAAAAGATCCTGCAGCATGGCTTCAGACTCACCGACTCCTCGGGCTGTGATTAATCTGAGCTGAGCTGAGGCTGGATGCGCTGAATGCAGCTGCTGGCGATTACCTGGCCACTCGGTGAGCCACAACTGCTGGCTGAGCAGACTGAAAATTAATCCTGTTGCAAAAGAGCAGCTAGTATTAGACAAGTCTGTAAGGCCAGAGCAGGAGAGGACAAGACAGAGGAAGAGGAAAAGCTTTCAGCAGCACCGAAATGACACCGGTTTTGAAAGCCTCTTGAAAACATAGGATGTAAGCAGCAGGAGGGCTTTCCTGAAACATGTATCAAACCCACAGCCAAGCCTGACTGGTGACAGATTTTTTTTTTCTAGAAATCACTGGACTAGCAAGCCATGTAGAGGAAAGAATTTCTAACAAAGACATGGCAGACAGTCATTTTTAAGCCTTTTTGTTTAATCTGTTTCACCTGAGAGGATAGAATTTTCTCTATTTTTATAGTGTACTTGTTCTTCTTGTGATGAAATGAAAAAGTAGCTGAAGTGACTAGATTTGCCTGTGTATTCCCTTTATGGAAAAAGATGGGTAGTTTCACTTCAAAGATCTGATCAACACTTTTTTTAGAGAGTGGCAGGCCCTGGAAATTTGCATACTTACTTTAAAGAGAGTGAAAGGAAGAAAGTTTCTTCCTCTCCATCCTCTGCTGATGTTGGAGCTTCACAATAATTTAATTGTTTTTACATTGACATTAAACATATTTTTGCTGGCTGTTCAACCAGTTTAACCTGACCTTATGCAAGTCAGGTTTCCAACTAAGGTTTTAATACAGGAGAGCTAAATAGGTTACAGTTATAAAGACATGGCATTTACAGAACTCAGGGCTATTAACAAGTCTCACTGTTTAGGTGCATTTTCTCTCTGCCATGAAAACTGAGAGCTTTTGGTTTTCAATAAAAAGACAAATCAGGAGGATTTTGTATTTTTCAGTACAATACTAAAAAAATGTAATGGGTCTGTGTAATGTGAAAATCATTCTTACAGCACCCAGGGCAGAAAAAATCTAGTGAGCTCTGACATATTTCAGTTATTACTTATAACTCACTAAGGACAGTCTTAAAAAAAATAAATAAATGAAGGCAGGTAAAAGAGAATGACACAGAGCCTCTTAAATAACTTTTTAAATATGTGGCAGAGCTGGTTGAAATATTATCAGTGAACACTATATTAAATTAACTTGATGAAACAAACTATTTATCTCTTTGTGAGAAGTGAACTATGATTTTATTTCATAATAATAAACAAAAATAAGTGATTGACCATTTTGGATCCACCTTTTAATTTTAGTCTCAACAAAAGGAGGAGAAATATAAGCTGTGTTCACAATTACTGTGATTTGGAAGAACTGGTTGAAATTAGGGCTGGGAAATAGAAGGAAAGAAATCAGAATTTCATAGGTTCCTGAAGGACATAAAAATAAGAAATGAGGGAAGGAGAATGGTAAATTTGATAGAATATCTGATGAGAGGGAAGAAAAGAATGAGAATAAATATAAGTATTATATTACAAAACAAATATACTATAAAGCATTTTTTTCCTAATACCTTAAAGCATATTTTTAAACAAATGTCTCTGATGACCAGCCTCCCTTCTGATTTCTAAATAAAATGGTATTTGCGATCTTTCACAACACTTGCAAAAGATTAATACTGAGAAGGAGAAAAACTTTCTGAAAAAATACAGTGTGAATACAGGAACCATGGCACTTGAAAAATCAAGACAGTGTCAGTCAAAGTAAGTATGAGACTTACCATGCAAGATTCTTAAGAAATTAATGGGACTATTCCTTTATCATTTGCTGTTCTAAAGTTACCAACTTTTAACATAAGGTGTTGTTGTCCTTCTTCGGATCATTTTATTTGGGCATATTTAACCATGCTCAAAGAGGCTCTGCAAGCAGGATATATGCAGCTAAAGGAATAAAGCAATTATTTATTGGGTAATATATGAAAAATGTAGCTAGGTTTAATGAACTCCTAAGTTAAACATTAGTGTGCTCACCATCCCCAACAAGGCACTGAAAAGTCTTTCCTACCCAAACAAGCATTACTGAGGAGGGGATGCATCAGTCTCAGCAGCTCCCTAGAATATTAAGTTTTGCTTAGTTGCCGATTCTTTGGTCTTCCTAAACTGCCACCCCCACAGAGACCATTGACATCAGCAACAGACTGAGGTTAATGTCCCAAACCAACTCCTTGGGCTGTTTTGTGGTTTTTTTTTTTTTCTTTTTTAATGACAACCAAGTTGTTGGTTTTCATCTTGAATCTTTAAGCTACTAACACTCCCCATATCTATAATTGTACCTCTGTCTGTAATTTTTCCTTTCTTATCCCTCTCAGCTCCACTCCCTACACTTTCTCATAGCTCTTTCTCACTACTTAACAATTTCCTCAAAAGTCTGAACCAAAGTTATGCTGCTGAGCTACATCAGAGCTGGGCCAGGGGTCATTGTAGCATAGATGACTGGGCCCAGAAGAGGCAGGGGAGGTTGCAGCACAGTTTACAGTGAGAACAGCTTTTACAAGAGTTGAATTTCCATAGCTGGCCTGGACACATGGAGTAGAATTGATTGCACGGCGACTCGGCTTCATCCCACTTTGCAGCAGTGCATAAGTTAGGTGCCTAATTACTGGAAGCTTCCCTCCTGTCAAGGGAGACAGAAAAGCTTCTCCAGGAAGAGAATTAGACCTTAATGGACTAAATAAATATCTGTAGATGCCATCCTTTCCCTCCTAATTCTCTCTCCCTAGAGGGAACTTTGTCCAACAACCCAAATTAGATAATTTAGTAAGGAAAATATATGTACTCCCTGGGATGAATCCAGGACTACTTTCTAGAATTTCTTATTGAAAAACCAAGTCTTCTCCCAACATTTACAGATAAATGATTGATCCTCTAACTCTTACTCATGTGAATAATTTTTACTCAAGTAGTTCTGCTCAAATCATTCAGACCATTTATGTAAGAAGTGTTACATAAATGCATTCAATCTACTTTTAAAAGGTTAAAACACACTCTGCTTGCTCTGGGCTCGGAATCCAATGCCGTTGCTGACATTTTGTGAGGCACAGAGACATCTCAAGGCTTCTCAGATGCATAGGCATGTGAAGGAGAAGGGTAAAGGGCTCGAGATAGGTTGTGACACAAACCTAGGACTGAAACTCCTGTCCCAGTCCAGAATGAGGGACCTTGGAAAGTCCAACTTACAGTCTTGTTACTGCTGTTGAGATATGAAGGATGCTGACAACTCTGGTGAACAATGTTGCTGAGAGAACCCATAACATGGTCTTGATGAGTTGTCACAACCCACACAACAAAACACCACTTATGGCAGCAAGGGCTTTAGCAGCTTTTGGACATCAGCTTAAGAGGTCTTCTCTGATCCTCTCTGAACTGCTTGTCTTCTGCCAGGAGCTCCTCATGGCTTAGATGTAGTTGGAAGAGATCAGGTCCTCCACACCAACAAAAGGAGAAACCTTCTAGCCAAACCCCTCCCACATGACCCCTGTGTTCAAGTGGTTAAGCCCCCCTCAGTGTACCAATGATGGTCATGGCAGACAGAAAGATGTTGGCTCTGTGCTGTTTGCACTGTCCATGGGGTGGTTCATCTACTGCATTTCCTCACAATTTGCTCAAGGAAGTAAAGGACACTTTGGATACAGGAATCCTCTCCTATTTTGTGCATGCCCTTAAGGTGGATATGTCATGCTTACCGTCCACTACTTCTTCCCAAGTCTCTTCCCTGCGTGTGAAGCCTCCCTGCACAGCCCTTCCACATTCCAGAACAGGCTGCATAACATCCAGCCAGGCCATGAAATCACCATGAAAATGCCTTTGCAAGCTCATATTTAACTGACTCCATGTCATTAGTGTCACGTCCTTCCCACATCCAGGGTAAAAAGACCTTTTACTAGCTGAAGAGAGGGTAAGAACCCAGTAGACCACCTTATGTTCGGATCTGATTCCCTGATCCACTGGACACATCAGCTGGAAACTGCATAACAAAGTGGTGAGCATGGGTGTATTCATAGCATGTTTTTTTTGTTAGGTTCCCCAACGGTTTCCCTCTGCAACAGGAGGGAAAGTCAGGCAGAAATGTCCTCCAAGTGTGTCAGGATCCTGCCCCTGTCACCAAGGTTGTAGTTGCACTTTCCCCTCACCTTTTTATTTACACTCTCACGTTTTAAGTCCTCACTGAGTTGCAGAACCTCCTCACCCAGTCCCCTGACCCTGTCCAAGCTGGTTCACCCCACGAAGGAGAGGAATCTTGATGGAGGGTTGTGTGTGTTGTGGGGAGTCACAGCCACTGTGGGGCCTTTTTCCCTTCCCGGGTGGTGTTAAATCCCAGGACAGAGCACCCATACACAACTCCTTGGATATCTTCAGGGAAGGGTGCATGCTCTTGGGGTGCTGCATTCGGTGTTTCTTGCTTGTATACTTTTGATCCTGTGACACACATCCCCTTCCCCCTTTTGTCCTATTTCATCTCATAGTTAATTAGTTTCTCCTTGTTCTGTTTTTTTCCTTTGTCCCTTTCCCTCCTCAGGGGAACCTCAGGTTTTGTTAAAAACTAGTTCTGAATACAACATTAGGAGCCACCCTGGTTCAGCAGGGCTCTGACACAAAGGGAGCATATCTAAGACTCTTTTGCTACAGCTAGGTATATTCTGGGCCACACAATTGCCTCATTTACCCATGGCTGTCCCCGTCAAGCCAAGTTGCAATTAGTTTCCTAAAGCCTCACTTGGTTCTATGCTTATGAGCTTCATTTACTGCTGAACAGGCATATGCTCTGTAAATGTTACTCATGCAAAAGGTCTGAATAATTGCAATCATAAGTAAAAATTATGCGGATGAGTAAGGGTTGCAGGATCAGACCATTAATTAATAAATGTCAGTAAAGTACTTATGATGAAAGATGTTGTGGGAGTACAGTGTATTCTAATTAAAACATCAGATTTATTTCCGCAAGTTAGTCATGGACTTTTATAAAGATCTGTGTTTGCAGAACTTAAGAAACTTGAGAAATATTTCTTTTTCACATAAATGTTGTTTATACTGAGAATTTGTATTCTGTATATTAAACAAAAGTAAAGCAAAATATTGAAAAAAGTTAACTGATGGCTTAAGGCTGCCTGGAGGAGACCTACTTTGCAGTCTTTCCTCTTATATTGCAATTTACTGTGCACAGTGTTGAAAGACATTTATGTGTGACTCACAGAAGGTTCCACATAGCAAGCAGTGCTATAAAAGTTCTCAAAAAAATAATAAAAATGAAAATGCTTCCATCCAATGCATGATCTGGTAAAGTCAGATTTTTTTGAAAAGATATTTTAATGGTTAATTAATCACATATGATTCCATTTAGCTATATAAGCACAAGAAAGGAAAAAGAAACATCAGGAACTACTGTTTTTCTTCTGGTTCTCAGTAGAAGTTATACAGATGTGATTTCTGTGTATGCTGGCACAAAAACAGAAAGTAAAAGGACCGTGGTTTAAGCATTCCCCCTGGATAAGAAATAAAACGTGTTATTTTGCCACAAAATTACAGCATTTGCAAAATATTAGGCTTGGTGAAACATTCAGATTCCCAAAAGGGTATTTTAAGTGCTTTTGCAGAAAATGTTTTCCTCTTCTCTTCCAGCATTAGAAAGAAAGATTGTCAGATTAATAGAATAGAAGGAGGAGGAGTATTGGATACGCTTTTCTGATGCTAATAAATATATACAACACTTTTGTCACTAGAAAAGCAGTATATTAAAACTATAATATTTTAGAAACTTTGTTTGTTTCTAAAACAACACATTATAATATCCATCTTTCTAAAGCAGTTCTCCAATTTGTACTTTTTCCCGATAATTTTCCTCTTTTTTTTCCCTATTTTAAATAAATGTTCATATATCTGGAGCTCACACTAGGTACACCTATTCCAGAAACAGTGACACCACTAACAGCAGGTCTATTTTAAGAATGAAGTGCTACTTAAGGACCTAAGTGGAAGAGCATTATTTTTTATTACTATTTATTTATTCTTTTTTTAAGGAGAAAAATAATATGTGCATGCCAGGTGGGGTTTTAGAAGCTCTCAGAGCTTTATTCTACATTTCTCATTATACAAGGATAGTTCCCATGGTAACTATTACATCATTTGGCACACATGCTACCTGAGGAAAACAGAACAATTCAATAAAGAAACACACATTCACCATTGCACGATGTGAATTGATTTACTTATTGTCTAATTATGTTTCCTAAAAACAGAAGACTACACCAGTTTTCAGTGTCAGCATGACCACTTGCCTGTCAAAATTAACACTCCTGCTCCCAGTTATTTGCAGCTCCAAACCACCCTCTGCCATTCACTTCTTAGAAATCTTGACACTGCTCAACGATTGTAGAAAAAGTAAACCTCCTCCTCCTCCTCTGCCATTTCTTTCTGCTTGCTCATGCTCTTTCTTCTTCTAATGCTGAATGGCATTGGAGAATTTCTTTAAAAAATAAAAATAAAAGAAATGCAGCTTCATTCCTAGAGAGGATAGGTTTTGCTGAGTATATTTGCTTAAAAATTATTTTCACAAATCTAGCTAGCTGTTTGCAAGACAATTTAGATTATAGGTGGCTCTGACAGCAGCATGCAAAGGACAACTACTTTTTGTGTGCATGTCCTCTACATAAAACGCACTTACAAATTCTACGCTTGTAGTACCAAAGTAAATGTAGACTTGTTGGTACCAATGTGTACCAACACAGTAAAGATCTGTAAGCAAGAATTGATATTATCCAATACCCAGCTTTTCCTACTGGTCAATATTTTTCCTCCTCCCACTTGTTTTCCACAGTCTGTGTATTTTCATTTAATTTCTGCCTCTCAAACTGGAATGTCTCCTGTGTACCTGTCTCAGTTCTTTGGAATGTTAAAAACCTGATTCTTTCTTCCTTTCCTAACAATTAATTATTATCACCTATTATCTACGCCTAAGCTTGAAGTAATTCTCTTGACTCCTTAATTTTTTTTTTCTGCTGCATGAGACTCTGCTTTTTGATAAAACAAGAAAATCCTTCTGTCCTTCTGATTTGTAATTTCTCTAGTGGTTATTTGAATTCTGGCTTTCTTTTACCAAATAAAGTCGGGAGTATACTAGGACATGTCTGTGCTTGTCAATCTGGAACAAATGTAGGGTGGCTATTTAACTGCATTAACCTTCATAAGTCAGGGAAAAAAAAAAAATTTTTTTCAAACTTATGCTAGGGCACACATATTCTAAAGATTTAAACCACAGTGTTGAAACACTGAAATGGACACACAATCTGCTCACAAACAATGTAACCCTGAAAAAACACTGCACTGATTCCACTACTGTCTCCTTAAGATAAGTGCTATTTAAATTCATTCATTTCCTGGGAAATGATTTTCTGATCTATCAAGGTAAATAGGTACTGAGGGATGCAAAATTAATCAAGAAAAAGGAAATGAGGTCTTTCTTATGTTGCTTTCTATCAAAGAAGGCTCTCATTATTACAGCGGACTAAAGTGAAGTCAAGTGGCCTAAGATAAGTGGAGGAACAGAACTTAGAAGCAGTCAGAAAAGGGCTTGGCTGGATAGCTCTTCTCTGAGGCAGAGGAAGAGAGAATAATCCTTTGTGGGTGACTGAATTTCACAAACATAAATGGTAAGGCATTCTTCAGAAAGTTTTGTTCTCTTTGTCCTATATATAGGAATTGCAAAAGAAACAGAGTCAAAAAATGCCTTAGAATTAAGGATGTAATTCCTTATCTTTTCAGAGGGGATTGCACACCTGACACCTTCAGGTGCATTGAAATTCTTCTTTCTCAGCACTAGTTACACAGAGAGTTAAGGCAGCTCAGTTCTGCAAAACTGCCACTGTTTTGTTCAAGCTTGTATATGATTATGTGCTCATAAATATCTGACCAGATTCTGCTTCCTGATTTGTCGAACTCCTTTACATCCCCCTTCATTTCTATTCAAGTTAATGCCTTATTTTCTAGGGCTTTTATTTTCCTTGACATTTTTGCATAGTTAAAACCACTTGGACACATTTTTCAATTTCATAAGGAGGGTTATAGGAAGCAATTTCATCATAATATTCCTCGTTTTGCTGTGTAGTGCCTTGTATTCCCCAGTTCTTACTCATGACCTTTCATGCTGGAGCAAGATTACACCTAAAGAGACACCACCTCAGTCTTCAGAGAAGACTTTCACCTCAGAAAAGAGGCAAAATAGAAGTAAAAGTGGAGGCAACTTAGGACTTTCATTACTTGCAAAGGTCTGCAAGTCTCTAGTGCTTTCTTAGCACAAAAAAAGCATCTGCTGAAATTCCTGGTCATGCACTCATGTGACCTTGGTGGCACTCTTTCTTTTCAAATAACGAGACCCATTTGTTATTTAGGGTCATTGCTTAACTCAGATATTATTAATCCCACTATGTATGCTGACACTTGAAAGCTTGACTCTGTTGTAGGCACTGAATATTTTGATGTTTAATTTTTCCTCTGGCTTTAGGCCCAGGAGCCTGAGGGCTCTTGTCTTATGAGAGCTGTTAAAGAGGGAATCTGTGGCGGTGAGATCCTTTCAGCCTGGCTAACATGAGACCCATACAAGTGGGTCCCTGCAACTGCTGAGTGACTGACAAGGTAATAGGATGCTGACTCCATGACTACTCTGTCACTCTAACCTACCATAAATCTGCCATGAAGTTGAAAGTAGCAATCTGATTCCTGTATCTGCACAGAGTAAGAGCATTCTTCCAACCAGATGGCCAAACAAACAGATCATGTCACCGATCTTGTGCAAAACTGCTTGTTTGTTTGTTTGTTTGTTTGTTTTCTTGATTTGTATGTCAGGTAGATCAATTTGCGTTGTTGCATGAATACTTGTGCTGATAAATGGGAACGTGTAGCTGGGGGCAAGAAGAAAAGTGTAACCATCCTTTTGGACAGCAGGATGCCTTTATGCCAATTAAAAATGTCTCTGTAGCTGTGATCTGACTCAGGCAACTAGATCGTAACAACTTCTATACACCCCTCCTTACCCCCTTTTCTTTTCAACCTGAGAGGAGATTACAGGATTGACTTCTGAGAGGGAACATCTTTTCTCCTGCAGTTAGCTTCCCTGTGACCTGGGAGGGCAGGACTTTCAATTGCCATCCCATAGGCTGTATGAAGCCAGTCCTCTTTAATGTAAACCATTGTTTTTTATTCATCTAAAGGTGAGGCCAACTAAGAGATTACTCAGCAACATGGCCCTCCTTAAGCTTCTATTACCCAAGAAGCTGCTCTGAATACTATGTTGTTCAAAGAGTTAGTAAACTGAACTCATACTTCAGTTTAAAAGAGCTAGAGAAAATCTAAAGTGAATTTCAATGTGCAAAACATTCAATCAAAACCTAAATTGCAATCTCAATTGTGGAGCAATTCTAAGAAAATTCAAGTCAGTCTGATAACAAGAATGCAGAGTGATGCAAGCTCAACAATTTATTTTTCTTCTTAGGGGATAAATGAAAATTATGTTCTTAGTGCCAGGCACGTTCTATTACAAGCATAATTAAGGCATTGATTTTGATCTAAATTAGAAGCACAAGGAAAACAGTAGAATAGATTTGCCTTTGACTTTAACGTAAAAGTAATTCACCCTCACAGATTATCATCATCATCATCATCATCATCATCATTATTATTATTATTATTATTATAGTACAGTACGCTTTTTCCCACAGCCTTACAACACAAGAAACATAACCGGAAGCATTTTCAGGTGAATTTTAACATTAATGGGAAGTACTGAAGAAGTGTATGAGCCTCCATTGCTACTTTGGTGCTGTGGGACTCAACAGCATTTCACTATCTTTGGTCTGTACGCACTCTGGCTTCATTTTGACAGCATAGTGAAATGAGACTTAGATGAATAATGGTCCTCCAACACACATTAAAGAAAGGTCTGTGTGCAGGGGCAGGGGTGGAGCTGCCATGTGCTCCAGCAGATCCCCTTTGACTAGATGTGCACATCTTCCACACGAAGCAGGTGCCTGTGTGAGCCAAACCATGGATTTATGAGAAGAGCTTTAAAATCTCAGTCTGTGAGTGAATGAGTAACTATCTCCACTGAAAACTTGTTAAGGTTGCATCTTAATCCCTGTCCCTGAAACATGACCTACTGGTGCAGAATCAGAGACCTGCAGAGTATCCCATTCCATAGGCTTGCAGGTAAGCACAGAGATCATATGGACTTTGTGGATACCAGTGCAGGAGCTTCATTCACCTCTAGTTATATATTTTTTTGTTGTTTTAAGTTCTCTGTTGTTATCACAACCATAATCACTTTTAGCTGGTTTTTTTTTTAAGATATTTTCAGCATCAAGGATACTGAGGTTTTAAAAAACTCCATTTGCCTATCTGAGAGTGATTCCTTATGTTTTTCTGCTGATAGGACTTCTCAGCCAGGTGAATTCAACTGAACAACTATGAATTTATCATTTTACTTGCTATGAAAGCAAGATAAAGCATCCACATAATGTAGTATTGACACTAAAGCATAGAGAATAAAAGAAAAACATAGAAAAATATTTATTTGCATTATTTAATGGACTTCCTTTGGCCATGATCTCTGTTCTTTGTTATTTGCTTTCCATGTTCATTCGAACAACCAGATTTTATTGGAACAAAAGCTCACAGAAAATGAAGTTAAAAGTCATGAGTATTTGCAGAGGCCAAACATTTAATTCAGACAAAAATATTCATGGCAGAAATGCTTTCTCACTTACTGTGTGTGACATCACAGTAAAATGTACAAAAGTACCCAACAAAACAAGGCAATAGTTAACTAATTTGAAATCACAAGTTCCAAAAAGTAAATACATTTAAAAGAATTTACATTCAAAGACATTATGATTTGTCTGATAGAATACATAAAAGAATAGAGCTGACATTCAGTGATGGATGGAATTTACAAAAGAGAAATAGGATTAATCAAAAAATTCTGTTGAACCTGAATTTTGAAGGAAAACTGTGTTTTCAACTCTTTTTTGAGTACACCTTGAAATGTTTTATTTCTGCTCATTTCACCAAAAGATGTGAATGCTCTAAGCTGAGTTTTTAGCTTAAAGCTCTAAGTTTTCTGTTGTTAGCTGATATATTCCTGACAAGGACAATTTATTTTGATTTTAGAATGCAAAATTTTAGTAGTCAATATTACTCTTTAAGTTTGATACTTTCTTCAGGGGAAAAACAAACAAACAAAAAACTCACAAAAAAATTCAAACCAAATAGCTCTAATTAAATATAATGAGAAGAACATCCTTTAAGACTGTTATCTCACTTTCTTTCTCAATATTTTTATAAGCGACCACGCTTCTCTTGCTAAGCTTGTCTCTTGAGTGGGAGAACTGATGAGTATTGATTCAGTTCATAAATACAGGTTTGTGGTGCTGAAAAATTAAGCTTTGTCATTTAGTAGAATCCAATTCTGTGATGTATTTTTTTAATTTTTTTTTTCAGAGCCAACAATTTGCTCTGAAGTAATCCAGACAAAATCTAAATCTTTCATCTTAGCAAGAAAGGAATAACAACTGTATCACTAAAAGAAAGCTAGTGTAATTTCTAGGTTTATGTTACTTCTAAAACATTTTTGTACAGCTTTTTTCAAGGCCTCCTATGCTTTAAATTCTCCAAATAACTCTTATGTGGCTTTTGTTTCATTTTCTTATCTGCCAGCTCATGTCCACTACAGAAAATCTTTCACAGAACCATACACACAGGAGTCATACACATGGAAACAATGGAAACAAATTGTAACTGATTATGCTTGATCTCTAAAAGTGCCTCTTTTCCCTTTATTAAGAAGAGCTGAAACTCAGTCTCATGAACTAGCAAGGTGACTGACTTGCATACAAAGATAAGTTTCAGCGCTAACTAAACATCTGCATAAAACAAGTATCTGTAATTCAGGCTCTGCCTTTGTTGCTGTTTTTTGTTCCTTTTATATCTTTTTATCAAGAAACATATTTATTTAGCCACGCTTTTCTAAGCATGTAACAAATCCTATTTTATGCCAGTGAAAATTTTAAAGACCATACAATGTATAGATACCACGTACATTAAGTAGCTTGATGTGATGGGTTAACCCTGACTGGATGCCAGGTGCCCAGCAAAGCTATTCTATCACTCCCCCCGCCTCAGCTGGACAGGGGAGAGAAAATATAACAAAGGGCTCCCAGGTTGAGATAAGGACAGGGAGAGATCACTTAACCAATTACTGTCACGGGCAAAACAGACTCAACTTGGGGAAAATTAACTTAATTTATTGCCAATCAACGAGAGCAGGGTAATGAGAAGTAAAATCAAATCTCACAACACCTTCCCTCCACCCCTCCCTTCTTCCCAGGCACAGCTTCACTCCCAGATTCTCTACCTACCCCCCCACCCCCAGCGGCGCAGGGGGACGGGGAATGGGGGTTACAGTCAGTTCATCACATGTTGTTTCTGCCGCTTCACCCTCCTCAGGGGCAGTACTCATCACACTCTTCCCTTGCTCCAGTGTGGGGTCCCTCCCATGGGAGACAGTCCTCCACGAACTTCTCCAACGTGGGTCCTTTCCACGGGCTGCAGTTCTTCACGAACTGCTCCAGCGTGGGTCCCTTCCACGGTGTGCAGTCCTTCAGGAGCAAACTGCTCCAGTGTGGGTCCCCCACGAGGTCACAAGTCCTGCCAGAAAACCTGCTCTGTGGGCTCCTCTCTCCACAGCGTGGGGTCCTCCCTGGCCTGCAGGTGGATATCTGCTCCACTGTGGACCTCCCTGGGCTGCAGGGGACAGCCTGCCTCACCATGGTCTTCACCACGGGCTGCAGGGGAATCTCTGCTCCGGCGCCTGGAGCACCTCCTCCCCCTCCTTCTTCACTGACTTTGGGGTCTGCAGGGTTGTTTCTCTTACATGTTCTCACTCCTCTCTCTGGCTGCTGTTACTGAGCCCCACAACATTTTCCTTCTTAAATATGTTATCACAGAGGCACTACCACTATTGCTGATGGACTTGTCCTTGGCCGGTGGTGGGTCTGCCTTAGAGCCGGCTGGTATTGGCTCTGTCAGACACAGGGGAAGCTTCTAGCAATTTTTCATCAGAAGCCACCCCTGCAACCACCCCTGCTACTAAAACCTTGCCACAGAAATCCTATACAATTAAGTAGCTTAGCATCGTAAGCAGAAGGAGGCGAGATCACTTTTGAACTTGCTGACTTGGTTAGAGAGGAACTGAAATGTGGGAGTTTGAATTCTTCGCTTTTTCCCACCAGTTGTCTTAAAACAGGAGTTCAGTTTTGAGATGTGATTTTGTTTGGGTTTTTTTAATAGTAGTATTTGCCAAAGTGACATAGGATTTGTTAGGTGTTCTAATGATTTGATGTGTTTATTGTTCTTGTCTCTTGTTGAGCACCTGCAGGCGATATGTAATTGGAATACACTTTTTGATCTTTTAGGACTTTTCCTGTATCTGAAGATTGGATTATCTGTTGATTTGCTATTGATATATTAGGCTCTTAAGGACTTTATTTTTCCTTTTGTTTTGGTCATTTGCTGGTACCTCCTGAAGACTCTGTAAGTTACATCAACAGCCAGTCTCCTAAAACTCAGACCCTGAGCATCTGAAACAAGGCATACTCACAGGGTAGAAAACCACATCTTTAAAAAGTGGTGTTCTAGGAGCGGCAATTAGCTGTGCATGATTACCTTCTAACCTGCTAAATGGCTGGTTCAGATCTCCTGCTGTCAGTAAACAACCAGGGGCTGATTAAAAGTCTTGTTATCATTCCAAAACCCTTTGATGTATGCATGTGCTAGTTTTGACCTCATTTTTCAATTCTATGTGTGTTTCTGGAGTAGGTTACCAATTTCGATAGTGGAAAGAAAAGAGCAATTCAGTGTGCTTGACCTACAATGGAATATCCCAGCTGAATATGAAAGACTCAGTGTCTTACCTGGCATTATTTCATAAAACCCTTTTCAACCCCCACAATATACTTATAAGCAGAAATAGCCACAATTCATCCATAACACTGCAACAGGGATAAGGTTTTTCATGTTGCTTAAATAAAACCTTAGTTCTGCTCTTGAGAGTTGCATCGTGAAGCATGTATTAGTCCAGTTCTATTTGTTTTCTACCTAGATGTTTCCTATGTGATGTATACCTTGTCTCTTGTGAAGTAAATGGAAATCATCAGTCAAGTTCACATTATCCACCAAATATCTTATAGGGCGTATAGTTTTTGTTTAAAAACAGCAAGGGCTAGATTTGAACCAAGGACTGACATGGAAATTTTTTCTGCTTTAAAATCAGTTTTCTACACCTGTTGGTCTGATAATAACCTGCAGTTTAGTGAGAACTTGATTAAAAAACATTAAGTTGTTGTTGTTGACAACTGCTGAGGCAACAAGTTAACAGCAGAGGTTAGTAACAGTTGTTTAAGAATCTCCAGAGCAACTTGAATGAGGAAAACAAGAGTCAATTTTCGGAAGTCCTTCAAATATATACATACACCTCAAGGACAGTTTATATATAATAAACTCTATTGATTTTGAGTGAAAGAGAGGTATTCTGGCACATGATCAACCAAGAAGCATTACACCTTTATAAAGGTCACATCTTTCCTGTCGCTCTATTCAGTCCTGCTCAGTTTCATCTAACGCTTTGAAGTGATCCTAAGGACATAAGAAATGCCCTGCTGGTTGAGGCTAGCCCTGGTTCATCCAACCCAGGAGATGTCATCTAGGAAAAGCATGAAAGTCTAGCCATTTTTTGAAGTCCAGTCTCCTTGCACACCCCCAGCATGCAGAACAGTTCTATGAAAGATGTTGGAAAGTATACCCTTGCCCAGTTCTTTTAACATACATCAACACACCTTCTGCCTGTGAATCTTTCTGATCTCTTCCAGAACTTGCGGGTGCTGTCTGTTTCCCCAGCTTCCTGGGGCAAAATCTCGAGAAGTTCACTACTGTCTGTATAAAGATGTGTTTTAAACTAACATCCTGCCACCTGTAGAGAATATCCCCTAGTTCTGTACTGTAAGTTTGTGGTAAAGAGATATCAAAGTAAAAAGTGGCTAAACACAGACATAGCTTCTGTGAATTTCTGTTTGGAAAAGGAATGCTGCCTTTGTCATGTGCTGAGCTGCGTAAGTTACATCTGCAGACATGGGAAGCATAGTGGCTATGAGGACAATGTGAGGAAAGAGGATAATTACCCTCTGTGATAGCCTATCTGTGACCATGGAAGTGACAAACCACTGAAGGGGAGAGGTGAAATTTCCTGAACGGAAAGCAAAAGGATGACACTTAGAACTCAGCCCACAGCCACAGGCTGCAGCTCTGTCTCCACAGTAGTGTAGGTCAATGCCTCCTCATACCATTACATCAGGCCTGCCTCTTATTCTCTGTGCTACCCAAGGAAGTTTTAATCAGGTTAAAATGGGGTTCTTCTCTAGCAAAAAATGAAGGCAGAAGCCAGTATGCTAAAATAAATAAAACAAATAAATAAAATGCAATTCAAGAACTAGAATGAACTATATTGTTGGCGATTGTCCTTCTTCTGG
>VYZV01026550.1:1768-12943 GCA_013401275.1 Pandion haliaetus | reverse complement strand
AAAGGGAGAAGAATGGTTAAACAGAGTTCAGCAGCGTGTTCTGAAAAATTCAGCTCTGCTTGATGGCAAAATCTCCACAGTAGTTATCACAGTCAATGTAAAACCCAAGGCCCTTGTTTCAAGGAAGGCTTCTGCATCAGAAACTGTTAGGTGCCTGAGGGATAAGCTCAGACGAGGAACTGTGGTTGAATTTTTGTGCATGTATGAACTACCCAAATCAATTTCAGCCACATCTAGAAGACCTGATTCTGAATGCCTGCAATATCAGTTGAATTAATTAACTTCAGTCAGCAACCCACTGAGGGTCAAATTCTGATTTTGAGGTACAGACCAAAACAATGAGAAGTATGAAAACTACAGTAGCTAAGAAAGCCCAAGCAATGCAGATCCCTTTCCCTCAGTTCCTTCTTATATGCAGTGAAAGAAAAGAGCAATTTACTTGTGCTATATATTGTTGTCTTCACACTTTCTCAGCTGTACTAGCTAGATAGAGAAGTGACGGAGAGAGGCCTAAAGTTAAGGTCTTTACTATCCCCTGAGTCAGCTGGAAGAAGCACAAAGATATAGTCTGTTCATATACATCTGCAAGAAAATCCTGCATTATTTTTACAGAAGTTTACAGGACCATTTCTCTTCTTGATGGTCTTGCATTAGATGTAATCCAGCTAACAGTCTAGCACCAAACTGTCGCTGTTTCAAAAGTTATAGTCATAATGCATAAAAATCAAAGATCATTCTGCAAAACCTTATTTAAAATTAACAGTATCGACCTTCTACTCCAGAAATTATACCTTTTATATATTTTTAAAAGTATACATTATAATTTAGGAGATTACTGTGCTCTTAACATTCATTCAAATTTTTAAAAAATCTTCACTTTGACTTCTAAAACTCTAGTATTTAATTTTCATAAAGCAAAGATGTCAGAAAGAGTATTTTCTAAGCACCCTCCAAAACCAGAACCCTTGAATACCCCCAGAAGAGACTAATCTACTGAAATGTTGATTTTGTTGAAACTACCAGGGTTATGCTTCCTGGTTTTGGGTTTTGGGTTTTTTTTTCATTTGCAATATTCTTATTTTTTTCATAGCCAGAGATATTAAATTAACTCAATAGGAGTTTACTGAAATCCTTGAGAGTTAAAACCAATTCACTTCTTTTTACAATATTAGTAGAAAAAAAACACCACCTTTTTTTTTCCCATTGAAATTTAACCTGGTATACAGAAAATTTACTTAGTAGTAAGAAAAGGCAGCATAATCAAATACCTACAGTGATAGTTGACCAGTTTCTCCCTTTAAGCTTGAGAGTTTGTATTAATATGATAAGATATATGTGTTGTTTGATATTCTTTCACAAAGATAACATCTCTAAATGTAACGGAAATATTTTCTGACAGTTACATGGTCTGTTGGACGTAGAAGAACAGTTGCCATCTCTTGCTTTGGCTCCTCAGTTCCTTCATTAAAAGCTAAAGTATCCTTCCTTTCTGCCCCATAACTATATTAATGATCAAGGAGTATTCAGAGAATGTAGAGGAGAAATAAGTACCTACTTTGGAGCAAATCTCAATAAATTATCTTGTTAAATCATAGTTTTGCAGGATCGTGCCCACAGTAAACAACAAAGGGAAAAAGATGGGACTTGCAACAGTTAGACCATCAAGGTAAAATCTACCTTGACAACAACAGGTGCTTTCCAGAGCTATACTTGTAAAAGACAGAAGAGGTACCATTTTAAATTATGTTCCCAAGATAAGCATATTCAAGAAACTTAACAGGAAGATGATCCACCAACACCTGATAGCCTGCAACCTTCTGTAAAATCTCTATTAAAAAGACAGTCTTCTTGCGTATGTAATATGAATGTCAGCTTGGCAGAAAAGAGTAATCTCTTTTTTAAGTGTTTTATTGACAAACATTAAAGTTTCAAAGCTTGGAATATGAGAACACTAAAGTGAAAAGTCCCCAGTGCGATAACTACTATGTTTTTAACACCTAATCCAGAGACCGCTTGTACTGAAGTACAGCTAGATACAACTGTCCAATAAAATTTCAGACTGTATGGCTTAGACATTCATATTTCAAAAGGTTTAAAAGTAGGAAATTATTTCCCATATATAGAAAATAATTTGCTATATATCTTTCCCAAATACTCTCTCCTTACAATTCTTTCTCCCTACTGGCTGGAGGTTTGTGATTAGTTGTTTCTCCTGTGTTGGCGATTGACAGTGGTGATAGCAATTTTTCCAGTGACAATATCTCCTTCTTTCACTGTTCTCCCTTCCTTTTTTCATAAGGGAGGATTGGGAAATGGGAGGAGCAAAAAACTTATATAACATAACAACAGCATGTTCTATTTTCCTTACATCTACTCATGACTTACAGCGACATCATATTCGTCTCCTTTAATAAGAGGAATTCTTTTTTTTTGTAATTGCACTCCCCAGAGATAATTATTATGAGGGTTCTTTTCCCATGTTTGTGCCTAGACATAAAAGTAAATTCTAGGGGTATGTTTAGCAAATATACTCCCAGAACACTATTAATACCTAATGTTGGGTGTTTTGAGAGAAAAGAAGACATGGTAACCACTCCCAGAGGCTGCCATTAAGACATTCTTTAACAAAACATCTCACCTGAAGAGCTTTCAAATGAACCCTTAAAACTAGTAATCCTTCCTTAGCAATCTCTCTTACAGGAAATACAAACATTATACAAAACTAGCATGAATTTTTTTTTTTAAATTATTCTCTCTTCCCCTCCCCTTTTAGTTTTACAGCTTTTCTAGAAATTCCTTCCTGTGCAGAAGATCCCCCTCACATCAGTGTGCTATCAGAGTTTATAACCCTGAAGCACTGCTCTTCATGATGATCTGGCTCAGATCAGCCAGGTGCTGCCCCAGATAGCAATCTTTCCCTGTGGGCAAACCCTTGTTTGTAATGTTGGCATGCAACCTACTTTAAAAATTCCCACCCACATGCACAGACACGCAGTAGGGAGCTAGTCTTTTCCTTGCTGAAAGTGAGACTTTAAGGAAATACCCACACTGAAGTATTTACATTTCTATTTGATAAATAAACCAGTAGCAGGGGAGCCTGTAATTTGGCTTAATGTGACCTAGCTCTCAGATATGCAGCCAGTAATGTTTTTGTTGTGTTTTTTTACTAAACAATAACCATTCTGTGATTTTTATTTAATAAGCAAACCTCTGCCTCATTGAAATAGTCCTCTTTCCAAACTTTCCAAGAGGCAACACAGTTCAGCTGATGTGGGAATTTGCAGCCTTTTATGGGACATCTATAAAGAAATGGTATGACTAGGAAAATATTTAAAAATCACATAGAGAGCAGCCCACAGAACTCTGTTACACTGGAGCTTTATTTAGAAAGATGAGTGCAGGAAAAAAAACCACAAACAACAACCTATGAAAGGCTAACGTGGACTTTGAGCCCAGACTGCCGAGTATGTAGTCAGCCATAATTTAATAGTAATGTGAATCTGGTCCTGCATGTTACTAAATGCTTTAATATTCCTTACAGAAATCAGTGGGAATTATGGACCCTAACACGAGGTTTCAGAATAAAAGTCACACTTAGAGCTGTGCTGCCAGTCAGCAAAGGGCCTGCAAAAGGCAGCAGCATCAGTAGGACACAGGTAGTGTACAGGTAGTGTGACCTCCCCACAGAGCAGTAAATTTCCTTCTACCTCCATAATTCTATACAATCCAAATCTCTGTAACAATGCCAGTTTTATTGTTTTGATCATTTTCTTGGCAGCAATGTTAGAGCTGGTTAGCTGCAAATTACTCTGTCTGAGCCTCCAAACATGAATACGTTTATGAACTATAAATTATGTTCAAAGACATGTCACTCCTGCCTTCCCAGCGCTATGCACAGAAGTCCATTAAACTGTAAATAATGTGGTCTTAATGCTATTTCCTTTGATGTCAATAGAGAAAAACGCTAAGTTTTCCCTGGCTGGGGTTTTGAGCCTCCTTCTCCCATGTGTTTTAATATGAGGGAATAGCAGCATTACCACCTCTAGCTGCACATATAAGGAAAGTTGCAACTCCCCTTTATTAACCACTGAAGGCTTTGGAGCTTTATTACAAGTCTCTGCTTCCTGTTAGCTCTGAAAAAGTTGTCTCAACCCTGCAGAAAAATGAGAGACAGAGTGGGACCAGTAGGGGGAATTTATCTCATCTAGCTTAGTGTGATGTACTCATGACTGCCTTTACAGGCTGTAGAGAAAAAAAATCTAAACATTTTAGTATATAATTAATCTAATCATTTTTGGGTGTTTTCTTTAGAATGCTATGACGTTGAAATGACATTTCAATGTGCAGATAAGCACATTTCTTTCCATAGGAGCCTAGCTTAGTTGTCTGCAGATGTCTACACCCAGTTACATGGACCTTTTCCAGTGTGATTTCTAGTGCTGCTGTTGGCAAAGGCAGCATTCAGCTAATCTCCATTCAGCTAACTTGTGTTGCAGATTCCCACTTCTCTCAGCCCATGAGGAGACAACCTGTGGGGCACAGGGCTCTGAGCTCTGCTGGAGGAGCCAAGAACTGAGCAGCCACTTGTGGTGGTGTTGGCTCTTCCATCATTACAGCCTTTGAAGGTCCATATATATTGATGACTAAATCATGATTTAAGCCCATAGTTAAGTTGTAACTCTTATCATCAACTCTGCCTGAAGACTAGATCAAGCCAGTTGGATGTCTTAGCTAGAAAATCTTATTAGAATGCTATGACATTGAATTAGAATTCTAGATAGCTGGAAAATGCAGGTAGATGGGCCAAGATACTTATGCTTGAGCAAAAGGGTAGTCAAGAAACCAGTTCCCATTTATAAAAATAGGTTTTATAGATGTAGTTTTTCTCTATCAGCACAATGATGATTTATAAAACTTTATTTTTTTCAAATACACATCTATAATGCAGAGAAATTAACATACCCTTTCTCTCGTTTTCTTTTCTACCCTTAAGAGAGAAAAATGTCTACTACAATATGCAGTTTCTGGACTTACTATTGTATACTGGGTTCCTGACCTTTTTTAGGAAAAGGTGATTTAGGAGTCCATGATACTAATTATTTTTTATAGTCATTTATTTCATTGACAAGAGAAGTTCTATATCTTTTCCAAAGTATTAACATTTTAAAAGTTGGTATTATAAATTATTATATATTATATATTCAAGACAGCCAGCATGACTTCAGCAAGGACAAATCTTGCCTGACCAACCTCGTGGCCTTCTATGATGGAGTGACTATATCAGTGGACAAGGGAAGAACTACGGATGTCATCTATCTGGACTTCTGTAAGGCCTTTGACATGGTGCCCCACAACATCCTTCTCTAAATTGGAGAGATATGGATTTGATGGATGGACTGTTTGATGGATGAGGAATTGGTTGGATGGTCATATTCAGAGGGTAGTGGTCAACGGCTCAGTGTCCAGATGGAGATCAGTGATCAGTGGTGTCCCTCAGGGATCGCTACTGGGACAAGTACTGTTTAATATCTTAATCAATGACACAGTGCAATCGAGTGCACCCTCAGCAAGTTTGCAGATGACAAGCTGACTGGTGCAATTGGCATGCCTGAGGGACGGGATGCCATTCAGAGGGACCTGGAAAAGCTCAAGAAGTAGCCCACATGAACCTTATGAGGTTCAACAAGGCCAAGCTCAAGGTCCTGCATCAGGGTCAGGGCAATCCCTGGTATACAGGCTGGCGGATGAAGGGATTGAGAGCAGCCCTGTGGGGAAGGACTTGGAGGTACTGGTGGATGAAAAGCCAGACATGAGCCAGCAATGTGTGCTTGTAGCCTGGAAAGCCAACCATATCCTGGGCTGCATCTAAAGCAGTGTGGCCAGCAGGTTGAGGGAGGGGATTCTTCCCCTCTGATCCACTCTGGTGAGACCCCACCTGCAGTACTGCGTCCAGCTCTGGGGTCCTCAGCACAGGAAAGACATGAACCTGTTGGAGTGGGTCCAGAGGAGAGCCACGAAGATGATCAGAGAGATGGAACACCTCTCCTATGAAGCAAGACTGAAAGAGTTGGGGTTGTTCAGCCTGGAGAAGAGAAGGCTCCAGGGAGACCTTATCATGGCCTTTCAATACTTAAAGGGGGCCTACAAGAAAGATGGGGACTGACTTTTTAGTAGGGCCCATTGTGTTAGGACAAGGGGTAATGTTTTTAAACTAAAAGAAGGTAGATTCAGATTAGATATAAGGAAGACATTTTTTACAATGACGGTGGTGAAACACTTGAACAGGTTGCCCAGAGAAGCGGTAGATGCCCCATCATTGGAAATATTCAAGGCCAGGTTGGATGGGGCTCTGAGCAACCTGATCTAGTTGAAGATGGTCCTGCTTATTGCAGGAGGTTTGGACTAGATGACCTTTAAAGGTCCTGTCCAACCCAAACTATTCAATGATTCTGTGATTAATCAGAAAAAACCTACATACTCTTTATAGCTAATACATGACGATTAATAGGAATGCCAGGTGGTTTCCCCATTACACAAAGCAGGCATACTTGGAGACCATAGCAACTGCAGGTCTTTGAGACCTCCCCCCCCTCCCTTTGAGGGGAGAGGTCTTTCTCCCCTTCTGCAAACTCCAGCCCCAGTGAATCTTTCCTTGATATTTATTTCATATAAGTCACCATCAAAGCTGTTTTCAAACTAAATTAGGTGATTTCTCTGAGCTTTTCAAGACAGACCCCAGACCACTGAAACCCCAGAAATTCAATCCTGAAACCTATCTGAGCTGTGTTCCATTACCACCTTTGCTCTCCACCTGTCTAGAAGACTGCTAGAAGCATTTCATTACATTTTTAACACTGTTTTCTATTTTACATGAGTGCTCTGTTCTTAGCATTTGGAAAGGATTTCTGAAATCTAAAAATTCTTCTATGATGGCAAAAAATTGCTATTTATCTGATGTCTTTGTATGTCCTTCTAGCTACCATCTGCCTGTGTATTGTTTTATTTCCAAAACAAAGGATAAGCAGATGATACTGTTTCTTCTGCAATGTTTATTTACATAGGTGGGGCTTGCATTATAAAACTGAATGCTGCAAGCATCCCGTAATGCACACACAGCTTGGTGCTTACTGCCAAGTTCTGACTATGACTCTTCCTAAGAAATTTAAGTTACGATAAAATAAAATATTTAGCAGATGATTTTAAATACCAGATTTCCTGAATGTTTTAATGTTTCACAGTAGGTCTCAGTGCCATAAAAGATTGTGCAAATTGGTTATTTGCACACACAAATATGCATAGTCAGCTGTTGATGTTCTCGGCTCCAGGACCACAAAGGCACATTTAATGCATATTTATGGTATAGTGTCTGAAATTATACTGATGTATAACTACTTCATATTTAGATTCCAACCTAGCTATGCAGAAATGTGTCATCTGCTTGAGCGAGTTCCCTAGGTCTTGGCTTCGGATATACATGGACATGGCCTTTCTTATTTAAGTGACTTCTAGAACAGGTTAATAAAGGGTAAACAGGTCCAAAACAGTGGGTAGAACTTTGGTTCTGTTACTTCAGCCCCATGAATTAAATACAGGGAAAGGCAAATCAGTAGGCAGTAATACTGAGATTTCTTACTTTCTTCTTCCTGTCCCTGAAAATCATGCAGCTATGAAACGGTATGTACAAATACATTGTATAATTCTAGATACCATGTGGCCCACATCCTACAGATCTGCAAAAGGTATTTTATAGCAGAAAGTGTATCATATTATAAAGCAATGTATGTATGTATACAAAATTTCTAAAGGCATGTGCCTTTGCACTGAGAAATTTGTACAGGATACAGAAAAAAAAAGAAAATTGCTACTCTGATTGGTAGCATAAACAAGTAACCTTTTGGGAGTGTGTTATGGGTTTGTGTGACGCAGTTTTCCTCGGTGGCAGGGGAGGGGGGCTGCAGAGGCGGCCCCTTTAAGAAGTTGCTGGAAGAATTCGCTGCCCCAAAATGTCGGACCCGCGCGCCAAAATGTCGGACCCGCCTCTAGGCGGGGAGTGACGGTGGTAGCGCCTCTGGGAAACATATTTAAGAAGGGGAACCGGTAGTGGGGGGGGGAAACCTGAGAGGAACATCGCTGCCGACACTGGAATCATGGAAGTGGAGGGGGAGGAGGAGGAGCCTGAGGAGGCTGATGGCCCTGCAGCCCAGGGGGGTGAACGGTGGAGCGGAGGCTCCCGAAGGTGGCCGTAACCCCATGGTAAAAACCGCGCTGAAGCAGTGTGAGACGGGAGAGCAGCCCGCGGAAAGGACCCGCGCCAGGGAAGTTCGGGAAGAACTGAAGCCCGCGGAAAGGACCCGCGCCAGGGAAGTTTGTGAGGAACTGCAGCCCGCGGAAAGGAACCACGTTGGAGCAGGGAACGAGAGAGGAATCTTCCCCCTGAGGAAAGAAGCGGCAACGACGATGTGTGGCGAGCTGACTCAACCCCCATCCCCGATTCCCCTGTGCCGCCAGGGGGAGGAGGTAGACAGCATCGGTAGTGAACTGAGCCAGGAAGGCGGGAGGGGTGGGGGGAGGTTGTTCTGATGTTTGGTTTCCCTTCCTAATACCCTTGTGTTTTGTTTCTGTTTTGATTTGTAGTAAATTAAATTGATTTTGTTTCTTCCCCAAGTCGAGCCTGTCTTTTGCCCGTGACCATAAGTGGGGAGTGATCCCTCCCAGTCCTTGTCTCGACCCACGAGCCTGCCTTTGTATTTTCTCCTCATCCCAACGTAGCCAGGCGAGGGGGTGGGGGGTGAGTGAGCGGCTTCGTGGTGCTTTGTTACCGACTGAGCTGACCTGAAACCACGACAGAGTGAAACTCATATTCACTCCAGAAATGGACACTGATACCAATAAGGGATTTCTGTGTTACTGGAAGATTAATGGTTATTTTTTTTTTTACTGTACTGTGCCATATAGTGGTACACTAAAATTAAAACTCTGCAATATAGAACAACATGATTACAAAATTTGACATACATTGAATATATGTATTATTTGGTTATATTTAAGATATAGAACACTTTCTATTATTGTTATAATTCGTTTCCAAATTTTTAAACACTGCTTAAATGGACTCATTGCAAAAATACCACTATCAACTCCAGCTCCCTGACAGCTTTTATGATTCCCTGCCCTTAATTTTAATACTGCTAGACATTTTGCAGTTGTTTACCTTCGTTTGACTTTCAAATACGCACAATGTACCTTTTGCCCATTTCTTCAAATAAACACTTCTCATTTTTTTCACTGTTTATTTACAGTCTGCCCATAATACTGCAAATTGTGGGTTTACAGATTGTTCACATTCCAAAGTGCAATTTTAGGTCCATCATCATAGATGTTCAGCTTCAAATTACTAATTCATTATATTTCACTATCAACGAATGGTCAAAAAACAATCAGTCCAATTCCACAAGCAATATAACCTCCTCTACATCTCCACACATGCAAACACACACACATTACTTATGCCAATGACTTTTGCTCTATTTCCTTCGGGAAGCTAGTAAGAAAGCTTTTTTATAGAAATAAGCCCCATTGCCACAGCTTTCCTTCTGATGCAGACCATCAAATGTCCTGATAGCTTGGCCACCATTTTTGATCTTCAAGATCCTCTAGAGTCACAGTGCACTTTGGTACTGGGCTATTTTCTCAAATATACTATAAAATACTGTGGCTGTAAAATGTCTGACCTTTAGTATTCCATTCTGAAGACATTATCTAAGCTGTATATTAACATTTTACTAAATAGTTATGTAATACCTAGCTAAATAATTTCTTCACTCTGCTCCATAGCTGCTATCTAACCATAATACACAGGACTGCCAACCCACAAGCATGAAAATCAATAAAGCAGAAACAGTAGTCAGCCTTATCTTTTTAATACCAGAACTGCATATTCACCTTTATCTTATCACACAAATGCTAGAGAGGGTTTGAAGCAAGTTGTTGGTTTGTTTATATTATTTTTTCCTGAAATATTAGTGGACAGTGTGTTCTTTACTCCGTGTGAAGTGCAACAACATACTGTTAAGTAGTTATTGCCACTGAGGTGGCCTATTTTCAGCAGCAAATTAAGTGAATATAGCTTATGGCTTCTATTAAAGCCTGCTAATAGTTAAAACTTAAGTTTCAACTCATCAAAATGGAAGACACTTATGAAATCCTGGTCACAGTGAAATCAATAGCAATAACCTCATTGACATAAATGATGCCAGGTTTTCAACCGCTATGACATGCAAAATAGCTTTCATTAAAACTACAATAATTATATGGCTGTTGATGATACCAAGTCCTAAATTCTTTATTCAGTTGGGTTGAAATCTGAAGTAATGACCTAATAAGACTAAGTACTTCAAAATCCAGGCTAACAATAAAAATAAAATATATTAACAAATAATATATTGCATTTACATCTATACTTTCAGACTTTACCCACAGGCTACGGTAATGACAGCCACAAGTAGCAGTTTAATGTCCCCATTTCTTGTTAGAATGGTGAAGAGACAGACAGATAAACACACATCCACAGCAGCTCAGCTGATCTATTTTCCAACCAGCAGACATTCATTAAGCGGGTGTCCTTGTTCCAGTGTGCAGAGTCTGGGAGCAGACCCCTGGAAGGCATTTCAAAAGTCAAACAGGCTTGGAGGAATGGCTGAGAGAACTGCACAGAAACTAGCAGGCGATCCATAACTTGGAATAACTCCAAGATATCTTCTCCATGGGACAATGAAACTTAGGAACATGGCAATTAATAATTTCTACCTGGAGGGATATCTGGAATAGATGGAAACAAAACATTATTTTCTTCTTTTTTTGATCATGACTCTGGGGTTATCTACCAGCACAGTAGTTTTTTCTTTCATTTTGATTTCACTTCTGTCCTACCACAAGTGGTAGCACATTCCTTCTTTCAAATGTGAGTTATGACCATTCATATCCAGGACTGTGAAGCTCTGGCTATGTTTACCTGAAGTTGCTGACATTCCCACTTCTTCTTTAAGGACCTAGCTCTGCAGTACATAATGGAATTGTCTTCAGCATACAAGTTCCTTAATATACTGCAGACTGTATGGATACGGTACTGAAGAGTAATCAAAATGCCTTTTTCTCCAGACCTTCAAATTCCTCCTT